>PVKS010004069.1:0-97029 GCA_004027875.1 Aplodontia rufa
AAAAAAAAAAAACCTAAACAAATGGGAAGTTATATGCTAGACAGGTACAAAACAATTGAGAAAAAAGTAGACAAGAATATGAGTATTTTAAAATTAATGAAAAGAAAAAGCAGAAAAGAAGAAAGGCAAAATACCTTTTAGTCCAATAATGAATTATTGCAATGTAAATTAAAATATATATTAAAACTAAAAAGAGTAATTTATAAAAACATTATTTGGTAACATCACTTCAATATTGGTACACTGGAGGATTAAATAGGCGAGTAAGGCACTGGAAAACACTGTCCCAAGCTTCAAAAAAAGCATATATCCCATTAAGTCAAATGTACTGAAAACAACTCTAAATCAAGAAAGCAATGAAGCAACAAATGTAATATCGTAAATATGAATTGATTTACTGGTAAAAGAATATATGAAATAGATAATAATACCAAATATATAATATATATAGTAAATAAATAAATCAAGTCAGAAAATATATAAGGAAAAATGAAAAATTTTAAATATGACCAATAATTATTTAAAAATATACAAATGTAGAATTGAATATTAAGTCCAATGTTTAGAATTATTGATTAAAAAGAAAATTATTAAGTATCAAGTCTATCTTACTAAAACTGAAAATGAGTGAAATGAAGTTATGAAAATTTAATTTTACATAAATTTAATTGGCATATGCCAAAATGTTGTAAGATATATAAAAATGTTATAATTGGTAAAAGAAGATAAAGTGAACTACATAGATCAACCTAAATAGGTGAGATAAAAAAATGAATTCTCATAAAATACCATATCCAGAGATCATGTTGGAGAGTTCCACCAAACCATTGCATGGAGTGAATTATCTCTAGGCTACATAAATAATTTGGGGCTAAAGAAAAAGATGGAAATCTTTGCAGAGAATTAGCAGAGTTCACAGGGAGGACATATCATAAATAGATCTCCCAGGCACAGTCATCACGGTAAGTTGCATAGGTTCAGATGAACATGGCTAAAATTGAATTAGCATCCTGTCAGGGTAAACGTTTTCTGATATGCCTTGTTACAGAATTGTAGGTTCAAGATAGTTGCCATTATGTGCTGCTGTTTCATATTTTTGTGATAGATTATTGGTAAGTAAACAGCTTTAGTGAACTTAACTGCTTTTAAGTGAAAAAGTGATGAAATATGTATCCACTTTTCCAAGTGCTGAATTATATCTAATATATTTAATGAAATGTGAAAGTAATCCATATCTAGCCATCAAGATCAATGATATCTGCCAGACCTTAGGTGATCTATAGATTAAATAATAAAGTCTATGATTCACAGAGTTCATAGAGAGGTCATGCCCAGATTCTGAACCTCTGAAGGCCCATGCCCATTAATGAGATGGAATATATACAGTAATGCGACTAGGCTCAGAGGTGAATAACTACATCGATCAGATCCCAGGAAGTCAAACCCTAATACACTTGCCACAAGCCACAAGTGGTTCACCAAATTAAGACACACAGCAGGCGCAAAATAGGTACTGGATTTCCTTACATAGGAAGGAAGCAAGGCAGGGAACAAGGGAGGGAGAACAGGAACAAGAGTAAGTAGGCAGTACGGGAGGCAGAGAGAAAAGAAACCTCAACGATTTCTATATTGATTGCATACTTACATAATATTTTGGCTATATTGCATTAAAAGTTCATTACTCAAAATAATTTTATCTGTTTACTTTTCAACATTGCTACTACACAAATTAAAAGCATATAAACATCTTCCAATATTCTTCTCTCTTTATAGTGGTACCTTGGAAGCATTTTTCTGTAAAATCAGAGATTCCATTTGGGTTTCCCAAGTTTCTCCATTTTTTTTCCCTCATATTCATATTGATTTGCATGATGTAGACTTCCCTTTTAGTGCCTTATCTCAACACTAAGTTTTCACTTTTTAAAATTTTCACTATGTAGATTTTTGGCTAAGTCAATTTTATGTAATTTGTACTCGCATCTGTGGATGCATGTTCAATATGCTCAAGGAATGTAACACATATCAAACAAAATACCAGTTAAAGACTAGAAAAGAGTTAGTTAAGAGTACTATTTTAAAAATATTCAATAAAATATAAACAAACAAGTTAGTCATATGACAAAAGACCTATAAAATATGTTCAGTGTTTTCTCTCATATTAGAAAGAAGTTACGCATCGATCTATTGTAATTATAAAATCAATTGGAAATCTATTTAAAGTTTAATCATATCACTAATTGTGAGAAACATAAAATTGATATGTACTTCCTGATAACCCTATTGAGATTAGAAGTAGTTGAGTATGGAGGCACACACCTGTAATCCTAGCAACTTGGGAGTCTGAGGCAGGAGGATTAGAAGTTCTAACACCCTGAGCAATTTATTGACAATCTTTCTCAAAATGAAAAGAAAAAAAATTAAAAGGACTGGAGATACAGCTCACTGGTAAAGTCCCCCTGAGTGCAATCCACAGAAAAAAAAAAGTTTAGAAATAGTTTACTTTGTTACTTTCTTAGATAAGTAGTCAATATTTATGTCAATTAAAAGTTTTTAACATAGTAAATGCTAAAAAATAGAGACATATCTATAATATTAAGAATTAGAGGGCTGGAGTGGTGGTTCACTGGTTGCTGTGCTTTCCTGGCATGCAGAAGGATACGGGTTCAAACCCAGCACCACGTACACACAAAGTGTTGGAGCAATGAAAACCTAAATAAAATTGATTCTCTCTTTTTCTCACTCTCTCATTGTCCCTCTCTCTTAAAAAATAGTGAGACATAAGCCTTTCCTCTCACATCTATTATTAATGTAGTGTTAATAATGATTGCCAATTATATAACAGAAGATATAGAAACCAGAGGAAAAAATAGAGTTTTTGTAGAAAAAAAATCACTATTAGTTGTGACTAACATAATGAAGAAACACAGCTGAAATATTTTAGGTTAAAAAAATAGTCAATGGTAGCTGCTATTTATAAGTCGAAGAGACAAGTATCAAGAATTGTCCTGAGTTTTGACAATAACTTGTTTTATTCACAAAAAAGCAACAAAAATTAGTATAATAACGACTTTAGAAGAAAGTTAAAGATGGTTCATTTAAGAAGCTTGAATTTAAAAGAAAATAAAAAAGTAATACTGTCACGATATATATATATATATATATATATATATATATATATATATAGGTTTACAATAAATACATTCATTTAATGAATGGGAAAATCATATTGTAAAGATTTAAACTCTTTCCAAAATAATTTGTATGTTGATGAAAATCTAATAAAAAATCCATTTGTTATATTTTAAACTGACTCTAAAATATTTCTGGCAGAATAAATATGGGGCATTGCCAAAATAAACATGGCATCGAAAGAATTAAACAGAGATTTTCCCTACCAGATGTCAAAACACAAAGCCACAATAGTTAATTGGGTCTGTCTGGCAGAGATTACTATTTTCCCATCCAAAGTTTTTTCTCCACTTCTTTAGCACAAGGAGTTTTACTTGAGTTCACTGTTGTTCAGACTAATTTGCATTTCACATCTCTTCTGGCTAGATGTATCTTTGTGACTAGCTGCCTGAAGAGTTTTAAACAGTCATGGCATGTATGGTTTCTAGGTTATGCCCTTAGAAGACGAGAAGCTTGGCAGCTCTTCTTTGAAATGGTTGCCTTAGAACATCAGTGTGAAGCTGTGTGTTTGGAATAACAGAGCAAGGAAATAACCCTGTCTTTAGAATACCATGAAGATGTCACATTAGTACTGAACTGCTTACCTAAGGACTCATGGTACAGGGTAATAAACATCTTTATTTCAGAAATCACTACAATGTCACCTATGTTACTTGATGCAGTAACAAAATTAATGCAGTGACTCACTGAAAACTAATATTCTAATAAATAAAATAGGTGGCTGCAGGAATTTAACATATACTGAAGATAGTCACACTTGGATGGAACAAGATTTTTAAAGCAGTGTTTGTAAATAAAAAATATTAAAATTGTGTGTAAAATAAGCTATTGGAAGAAACAAGAAAACTGAGTCCCTATATAATATGATACATAAAATAAATTTAGGTGCTCAAAATGTTAAACACAAGACTGGAGTTGTGTTTGGTGGTTATAGCACTTGCCTAGCATGCCCGAGGATGCGGGTTTATACTCCAATGCCACATACACAATGAAGTATCAGAGAAACAAAAGCCACATTAACAACTAAATAAAATCGATTCTCTCTTTCTCTCTCACACACTATCCTTCTCTCTCTTTTAAAAAGAAGTTAAATACAATATAAAAAATAAAAATAGCAAAAATTCTTCACCTATATAATGCAGATTTTTAAAATTTAAATATAGTAGCCACAATTTAAAAACTTTTTGATATATATTACTTCATAAACATTTAAAACTTGATATGAAAAACATCATATTTAAAATTAAGTGCAAAAATATGAATATCCAAGAGACACTTTGCATCCTAAAAATAATTTTTATTATACTGAAACTCACCTAAAGGGAGGGAGAATTTTTCTGTAAATGCGAGTTACCATTTACAGAATTCTAAGGATATATTTTGAGCATTCTGAAGAAATATTTATTTTGGAATAAATTATTCACATTAAGGATCTTAAATATTAAAATACAAAAACCAAGAGAAAAGGATATTACAGGTTTTATGATCATCAATATGAAAATGACCTATTAAAATAACCTACTATTACTTTTAGTTTAAAAATAATTATACAGAGATATTTCTGAGAAAAAATGGCATATTTGTTCATGGTCTATGTTTGTTGCATAAAACATGTGATGTACCTTATTTACTTAAATAAAAATTGACCTTAAATATATTACATTTTACCATTTAGCATTTAGCATTCCCTTGGATGTTTTTTAAATGTGCACATTTAAAAAATCAATTTATATAGAATCTCTTTATTTTTTTCCCAATGTATTAAGACTCTTTACATTTAAGCTCAGCCAATAAAGATTATAAAATAGCATTTTGCCAAATAGATTTACAGAATAGGACAATTTCTCGGTTGTAAGCCTTTTTTTCTATTAATATTTTTCCTTTGCTCAAAAGTAAGTTATAACTAAACAATCCATTATTAAGTTTGATATTGAATTTACGATGGCCGTATTATTGGCAGCAAAAATCTTTGGGTGAAATGGTCAATATTTTTCCAACTCAAAGAATAGTAGCAAATGTCAAATATCTGATGTGCTTTCCAGACCATTATCTTTCAACAGTTAAAGTTAAGTGAGAATAAATATCGCTGCTTTTAAGAAGGGACACGGAAAACATCAGGGAGTAGTAACTTGCTTATGATAGGAACATAAAGTTAGTATTAACTACTATTCTTCAAGTTAGAAGTTTATACATTGCCAATTCTTTATTAATATCTATTCCCTGTTCAATAAGTGTTTGTTGATTAAATTGGCCACAAAAAGAAAGAATAATAGAGGGACAAAGGAAAGGAGAAATGTGGAGATTTTCTTAAGGACAATATATAATATAAAGAACTTGAGTTAGTTTAACTTCAAATATTTTTGAAACTACTAAACTGATAACACTGGTAAGAGCCCATGGGGAGGATTCTATAGTTGTTTACTGAGTAGGCATGAGAATGTTGTTGTAGAAATGAACACAATGAACTTTCTTTGTTGTCCCAAATCAGCATTTGGATTAATTAACATTTCTCCAAATGTCATAACATTGACCTTTTGAGAGGAAACTTTTTAAGTTAATGTGAAATATATTATTTTCCTTTAAATATCAAACTTCATAGAATCATCAGAGAAGTAATTAGAGGACATAAGTAATTTAAGAAAATATAATGACTATCTAAAATTTATAAAATTATGTATTTATTGGGAAAAATCAGCATTCTTGAGCAAGGAATCTCATATTTTCATAGTGTTGATTTCTTTGAGCACTGCTAATTAGCATTATTTTGACCTGGATGTTAATGATGTGTAGAGAAAAGTGAGTATTGTTTTTAGAAGCATATTACTTAAATTTTTATTTCAGCTAGATATTTATTTCAATTAATTACAACCTTTCAGAATTCTGACAATTCAATTTATTTATAAACTTACATAAGCACTTATTGAATATTCTCTAAGCTTAATACATCAGTATTTTATCTACGCAAATTATTAAGGCCAAACAAAATAATCTAACTAATATAATACACTAGTATACATGCATACATACATATACATAAATACAAGTACATACATACATGTGTATGTATATATAATGTTACGCATGTATATGTCGCACCTCGGGCATCCCTGAGGGCAGGAGGGATGGCTCGGACCAGCCGAACCGTCCCCCAGAGCCGAGCAGGAGGGTGAGTGTGGCGACAGGGCTCTCCCTGGACTCCCTTCGGTGGGAGCCCCCTCTGCTGGGCCGGGGAAATGAGTCAGTAACACAGAGTTGGTGGCAGCTCAAAATCCGTTTATTACCAAGGCACACGGGTTTTTATAGGGATGGGAGACAGCCAAGGAACCAATAGTAGAATGACAGGTTGGCCTGTCCTGTCCAACGAGGATTGTTAACTATCGCTATCAGGAAAGGCAGTTTTGAGGATTAGAGAAGAGGAAGAAGAAGCAGGCATCAGGTTCGCACCCTTTGTGCTAGGTGCGCGAAATTGGAGCGAAGGATAAGTGTCATGGTGTCCAGTGCAGCGATCGGCTCCAGTACAGTGCCCCACATGTATAAACTTTATCTATCCATAAATATGTGCGTGTACATATATATGATATATATGGATATATGTGTGAGTTTAGATATTTATTTATATATGCATATATGTACATATATATGCATATATATATATATGGAATCCATTTATCCCCATCTGATTTGTACATAGGGTTTATAACTCCTCAGTCTTTACATTCTTACAAATGTGGCTCTATAGGAAAAAAGATATTTTGCATGAAAAATAGTGCTGTCTCCAGCACAAATAATTCATACTTTTCAACTCACAAATACTCTTATACAAGGAAGTACTTTATGCAAGCTTTTTTATTCATTAAAAATTCAACTCCTCAATAAAATAAAAAAGAAATGGGGGATTTAATGCCCCATGAACAAAGAAGCTGAGAACTGGATAAACAGAATATATATATATATATATACATACACACATACATACACACATATATGGTGCTATATTATACCATGCATTGGTTCATCCAGTAGAATATATAAATTCAGAGACAAAGTGTGTGTTTATAGAGGGCATAGTTGGCATTCATGATAGCAAAATCAAGGTGAAAGGGAAATTAATTGGAAAAAAGAATTATTATTTACTGAATAAACAAAGTCATAACTCATACTAATGATTTTCATGGCATATCTCATTAAATTTCAAACCACTCAATAAAACTGGCACCACTATTAAATGAAGAATAAATATGTTACCAATGATCACACAGATAATAGGAAATAGAACTGAAATTCTAATGTACATTTATCAGATTTCATAGTTTACCTTTCAAATGCATATACACACAAAACAAACACATGTACATATACACACATACATATATATAATGCCACCTGTAGGAATAGATGCCATCAACTGTAAAGTATCTAAATAACCAATTATAAATTATTTTGTATGACTCATACTACATTATTTATAAACTTCCGCATTATTAACCAAATTCATATTTTAGGAATTTATTTGAGTCTCACGTAAACTCATTGATAGGCATTTCAATAATAATGTACATTTACATTATGTCTAAAGTGTATTGTTTTCTTTATAAAATTATTTTAATGTTCAGTCTTCTGATTGAAAACTGAGTTTATTTTCACTTTAATTAATGATTTGAATTATTAAAACTTTGTTACACTTCTTGTGAATTTCCCTTTCTAAATGTAAGAATCCTAACTTTGCTTGTTGCATTTAGTTTAGTATATCGTCAGAAAGAATTCAACTGCATTGTGGAAAAATACCTCCTATATATTTGTTAGAGTTGTTCAGAGTTAGGTAACCTTATTAAATAGTATTTAACCTCAAGCTCTGCTGTACAGTGGGATCTGATAAGTTGACACTTACCAGAAAGCTACATGAAATATACCTAAGATGCACAAAATTTAGTAAAATAAATGTTCTCAGTACTCCCTCAAAATCCAGAGTCCAAAGATGAATTTAAAATTATAATCCTAGTGACAACTCTGGTGTATCTCCAGAGATTCTTGATTTATAAAAGTTTGTTTTATTGACAATCATTTGTCTCTGGCATCATACTTTCTGAATATAACATTTTATTAGGTTAGGCATTACATATATGAAATAATAAGCTGAAAATAGAGGAGAGCCTTTTCATACAGTGAACTGTTTGTTTTTTATGTAGTTGATTTTAAGTGCCAACATATTTTCTAAAGATTAGTCTTGGAACATGTTCTTTTTCATCAGATAAAGATATTTAATTTGCTGTAGGCAAACTTTCAAATTCAAGAAGTATGCTTCTATACTTCTACACAAAGAAGTGTTCCTTGTTTTAAATACAGTTACACATACTTAAGTGTATTAAATAAAATACTGAGAGAAAATATTGTATGAAAAGAATCATTGAATTATACACTTAATTTCATTTTTAAATATAAGCTACATTTAATAATACTATGCATGGTTAATGATGATGAGATCAAACATCTCTTCATAAGAGACACTTTAATGCTGATAGACTTTACTATGCCATAGTCAATTACAAAGGTAACCATATTTTTGTTTATTTCTTAGGCCTCAAAACTAATTAGTACTTTAAACCAAATAAGAATGATGTGTATTTACTAATATCATGTGTGGGTATAAATAAAAAGCATCAGTCAAAAGAAAACAATTTCTTAACTTACTATTTCTATAAGTAAATTACTATATCATAGCTCTCACAGGAATCCTTAGAAATTGCTGCTTAATAGTGTAGTTAATCTTTCTACAACTGAAATTTTTCTTAGCCCTTTATCATAGGTATCACTATTAGGTCATGCATTTGATACTTGATTAATCTAAAATTTGTTATAATGAGGATGCTTATTTGGCAAAAGGGTAAGAGACGAAGATCAAAAGTGTGAAAAAGAATCTTGTATTCTCCTGTAGCAGGAGAAAGGTATCAGGTGGCTCCTTGTCTTCAGAATTCAAAGAATGAGATCCACGGAGAAGCAAAGGGTAGAGTAGCAAGATTTATTTGAAGCAGGAAAAGACTCCTACAGTGGGGGCCCAAGGAAGGGTACCACAAGCTGTTCTTTGTCTAGGTAGTTTTTAAAAGCATTTCTGATGGCCTGGCTCCAGTGATTGGTGTAGCTACATATATGAGGAATGCCATCATGGGCCAGTCAAGCATGGTGCACAAATTTAATCCCATATTTACGTGACTGAGAGACTGGCCCAGTCTTGTGATTTCACACATCCATTGGTAAAAGGAAGTGCTTGGGGGCAGGGAAGGCTTTGTGCCTGGCCATTGCCAGGGCTAGCTAAGGAAGAGACCATGCAGTCAAAGCTGTCTGGGGCAGCTACGGGCTGTTCTCAAGGCCCAGTGTCTCCTTTAAGGATGGCATGTGTCCTTTGCTCCTTCCCTCCTCCAAGACCCTTATTCCAGTCTGCTTTTCTGTCTCATGCCTATATTCCGGAACTAAAATATTTCATTTTAGGGAATAATAAACACATTGCTTTGCTCATCATACTCTTAATAAATACTATTGTCATATATTCTATAAACTAACATCTATTCATTTATTAAATTATTCATTCACTTAATAAGTATTTGGAAGTTTCTAAATGAAAGGTAGTCTTCTAGGCACTGAGCTACAACAATGATAAAAATGAGACAATGGAGCTGGAGAGGTGGCTAAGCAGGCATGCAAGAGGACCCTGATTTCAACCCCAGCACCACATATACAACTAAGTGGAGGGAAAACAAAAGCCATGTGAAAATTAAAAAAAAAATACCTCTCTCTTTAAAAAATAAAATGAAGATAATGTTCTTTCATGAACTGTTTGTTCTTTCTTTTAGGGAGGTAAAAATTATAAATGGCCAGATGTCCACAAATTGATATACCTATACATACACACAAAGATAATTATGTTAAATATCAAAAGTTCATGAAGAAAAAATAAGGCAGGGAGTGCACAGGAGATTGCTATTTAAATAAACTCCTCATAAGGCTCTCATCAAGCAGGTGACAATTAAATAATCTCCCAAGCAAGAGAAATGGAGAATCATTTGGCTACTTGGAGAACAATATATGTAAGCAGAGAGAACAAAATGACAAACCTGGTTTGCATTTTGTGTGTTCTAGGAACAGCAAGCATAGTAGTGATCCAGAACAGAGGAGGGTAGTAAAATAGTTACAGAAGATGAGATAATCTGGGAAGAGAGCTCTCTATAACAAATGAAGATTTGCAAATTTTAAGGAGTTTGGATTATCATTTGACTGAGAGAATGAATAATTAGAAGTATTTCAGAAAAAGAGTGAAAAGATCTCTGCTCGATTTAAAAAGGATCTCTTAATGGTGTTGGACAAACTGGACAGCCATATGTAGACAACCGAAGCTGAATCCTTATCTTTGGCCCTGCACAAATATTAAATCAAAATGGATCAAAGACCTGGATATTAAGCCAACAACTTTAAACTTACTAGAAAAAGAAGTAGGTCAACATTACAGCATATAAGAGTCGGCAGCTACTTCCTTAACAAAACTCCCATGGCTCAAGCTGTAAAATCAAGAACAAATGAATAGGATACAATTAAACTAAAAAGTTTTTGCACAGCTAAAGATCTAGTCAAGAGCATCAAGAGAGAACCAACGGAATGGGAGAAAACCTTTGCCTGCTACACCTCAGACAGAGGGCTACTATCCAGAATATATAAAGAACTAAAGAAAGTAAACACCAAACTTACAAATAACCCAATCAATAAATGGGCTACGGATCTAAAAAGAAACTTCTCACCGGAGAAAGTCCAGAAAGCCCAAAAATATGGAGAAAATGCTGTACATCATTAGCTATAAGGGAAATGCAAATCAAAATTTCAATGAGATACCACCTCACTCCTGTTAGAGTGGCAAAAATGAAAAATTCAAACAACAGATGCTGGAGGGGTGCGGGAAAAGAGGAACACTGTCACACTGCTGGTGGGATTGCAAACTGTTTCAGCCACTATGGAAAGCAGTGTGGAGAATCCTCAAAAAATTAAGAATGGATCCACCTTATGACCCAGGTATCCCATTCCTGGGTATTTTCCCAAAAGAGTTAGAATCAGCATATTATAGTGATATAGCTTCCTCAATGTTTATAGCAGCTCAATTTACTATAGCTAGACTATGAAACCAACCCAGATGCCCCTCACTCCATGAGTGGATACAAAAACTTTGGTACATATATACAATGGAATACTACTCGGCCATTAGAGAAGATGATATTATGGCTTTTCCAGCCAAATGGATGGAGATGGAAAGAATTATGCTAAGTGAAGTATCCCAATCTCAGAGACTCAAGGGATGAATGGTTTCTCTCATCTGTGGAAGCTAGAATATATGGGGAAGCAGTATGTTAGACAGCTAAGCTAATACTAACTTCAAATTGTATGATTCTCAACGCAACAGGGAGATGACTCCCTAGTATACTTGGAGGCGTTGGGAGGGGGCAGGGGGGAGGGTATAGGAAGAACTCCTAGGAGAACAGAGAATAGGAATATGGGGGAATCATCTCAGAAGGAGATCGCTGTCCTCCACATGATATCCATTTAACTCAGGAGTTCTTCTGGGGGAAACAGCAACAGAGGAACCCAAACTGGGCATCTATGATATGACATTAGCCCTGGATAATTTGGTATATATACAATGGTTCTTGAATATTTGATAATGTTTCCCCCTCAACTGTATCTCTATATCCATCTAATAAAAAAAATTCAATACATAAAAATCAAAAAACTAAATAAATAAAAAGGATCTCTTTAGCTGCTATGTTCAGAAAAGGGCTGAAGAACAGCCAGAGATTAGGAGGAAAATGACGGTGAATTGGGGGAGGGTAGCAGTGATTCAGAAAGTGAGAATTTTCCAGATTCAAATATAGAGGCAATGGGCTGGGGATGCAGCTTAGTGGTAGAGCCCCTGAGAGCAACAATTCCTAGTACTGGGGAGGCCAGAGTCAATAACATTTGCAAATGGAGTGTCTATGGACCATTAAATATAGAGATAAATTTTTTTAAATGCTCTAATATTTTAATCAAGCTACTTGGTTAAAATAAAAATTAGAAATTATTAGTATGAATACAAAATTTGAAGTTATAAGATCAGATGTGTTCACTCAGATAGTAGAGTTAAGGAAGAAGAAAAAAGAAAAGATTCCAAGACAGAGCCTTTGAGTACTGAAATGTTTAGAAGTTGAGATGATTAGAATCCAGTCTTTCCCAGTTTTATTCTCTTTTCCTCTTAGAATTTATGCCCTCCTCTATCAAAATGTCAAGAAACAAGGAACATTCAAAGCCACACGCTCCTCTACAGCTTGTATGCTGTTGAATTGCAGGTTTTCTTGCCCTATTTATTTCTAATGCTCCATAGTGAGACAGTACTATTATTATTTTAGTGGTACTATTAGAAATAATAATTCATTTTTTTGAATTTATAAACATTTATTATTGCTCACCCTTTCCTCTTTTAATGTATTTCTCCAGGGATTTTTTTATCTTCTGGAAATAATTCCTTTAGAATTTCTTTTATTTCAAATGTTTTGGTGGTCACTAAGTGGTTGTAATGAATTATTTTCTCTTGAGGTATGCCTTCTTATTCTTGGTGACTCTTACTGTATAGATGTATTTGTTATCACATTCTTTATTTTTTTGCAAGTTTCAAAGTAGTCATTTTAGTATTTTTATCTGGAGAAGCTAACATAAGCAATCCTTGGACATCTAATTCTGTCATTAACTAATTTTTGGACTTTCATAATAATGTTGTATTTTAACCTGTAGTAGCCTTTCCACCTTATAATGGGAAAATTTGTTATCATATGATACAAATTATTAATCTTTGCTTCAGTCCATACCCAGAAACCAGGTCCCAATAAAGTACCCTGAAGCTCTGAGTACTTTATTGTACTCAACATCATACCTGGGCCTCTGTGGTCAGTTGTTGTTAGGGAAACCCTATTTCTCCAGACCTCCTTCTGCTTCAGCTCTGATAGTTCTTGTTTCTCCTTTTTCTTGTGGGAGTGGAAAGAGACTTTTGTGGACTTCTATGCTTCTTATGAAACAAGAGTGCTTTCTAAGAACAGGCAGTATTGCAGTGACATATTGTGTCCTAGAATACTCAGTCTCCATGAAGCTAGACATACAGCACACTATTTTCCTATATCTGCTGTGATCTTAAGTCACATACATACACAAAAAAAATTAGAAGAAATACTTGTCCTTTACAACTGATATTGTCCTGGCTTTTAAGTTCAGGATCATTAACCAGCCCCTTTGAAATATTCACTTATCCTGAGTAAAATAAATAAATACATCTTTCACAGCTAAACTTTAAAAACTATACAGTAGAGTATTTTTTATAATAAACTTCTTACTATTTTTCAATATAAAATATCTTTTATTAAAAACAGATGATGTGAGTAGATGACATTACTAAAGTTGCTTTGTTTCAGTTTGAATTATCTATTCATTTAAAATAAAAGTACAAGGCCATGAAAGTACACATCTCTGTGTGTGTGTATGTGTGTGTGTGTGTGTGTGTGTGTGTTGTGTGAGTGTGTGTATGTGTGCATGCTTAAATTCCTTTGTCATTAATTTTTTATGGGTCTCTTTATGCCTATTTCTTCTGGTCTAATCTACAGACCTGGACAATTAACTGGTCTTCTAATTAGCTGCATTTTTGTCACTCCAATATTTTATTCCAACTAAAATCTTCTTCCTAAAGAATTCTAGCAATTAACAAAATTATACTTCAAGCACTGAGTAGATCACATGTTAATGTCTTTTGTCACTTCAATGAATTTAATGGAGCTGGGGAAACACATTTATAATTAGAGAGTATCTAAGTGCTACACTCATGAGACTGGTTGACAATAAGACCAATGTTCAGAAAAGGACAAAGTCAATGTGGGAGACTATTTTTGAAACTCTGTGGAGGAGGAAGCATGTTTAGTGTCAAAATACTGAATTAGGAATCATGAGTTGGGCTCTACTTTATCTTCCCAGATTTCGGAGTGGTTTTGGGATAGTCACAATGTCTTTGGATCTCAGTACATGACGTCAGATTGGGTTCTTACCTCCAGCATGCCTTCTCACTCTGAGTGTTCCCGTAGCCACTGACTCGCACACTATTTTTTTAATTAAAATAGATAATTTTTAAATTGTTTTTATTTTTAATTTTTTTATTAGAAGTATATAGAGATACAATTGAGGGGGAAACATTATCAAACCATCAGTAACCAATGTATATATACTTTGTTATCCAGGGGTAATGCCAAAACATGGATGACCACCTTGGGTTTCACCTGCTCAGGAAGTTTGACTCACACACTATTAATAGCCCTATTTTCAGGCAAGGACACAGAAGTCAGAGAGCTTGTTAGCCTGCTAATACATAGCTAGTGATTCCTAGTTTAATACTCAGTCCTGGGTTTCTCCACTATAGCCTCCTTGCCCTTGATCACAAGCCCAGATTTCTCTTCTGAGGGGATGGGGAAGGGTTTCAGTTGGACCTTCTGAGGTGGATGAGGCCAGACGCTGAGTTACACTATAGGTCTAACTCAATCCCCAGAGGATAAGGCAATTCATAGTGTAGCTCCTTCCCATAATCCCAGAAAGCCTATGATATGAAGTTTTTAAAAAATCATTTATTAAGAAAACCA
The DNA here is from genome assembly GCA_004027875.1 of Aplodontia rufa. Taxonomy (NCBI): domain Eukaryota; kingdom Metazoa; phylum Chordata; class Mammalia; order Rodentia; family Aplodontiidae; genus Aplodontia; species Aplodontia rufa. Next base: position 14,871 of record PVKS010004069.1, read on the forward strand.
TGATTTATGATCTTAGAAGTGTTAAATAAAAAAGAAAAAATTCCCTACTTTCCTCTTTTCCAGTTACTGTAAGATTTTAATCTTACTTAATAAATAAGTTATGCTGAATGAGAAGATAATTCTAAATATTAGTTTACATATATAGCTTAGTTCTGATTTTAATTATAAACTCTTGAAACTTGTAAACTTCAACTTTTGCATGAGTCAAGAACTTCGTACAAGAACTTGGTGGATGGGGGAACAACCAAGAGCTGGTGGTAGCTGGTCCTGAACATCTGTCTTTATGTTTTTAACTGCTAATGATTGTATGGATAAAATACATGATCTTTTTGTCATATTTTTCACAATAACTTTTCTGAGAGAGTTTGCATAAATTATTTCTTAAGCCCTTTACTCTTCTAATTTTTAAAGTTGAACAAGCCTTAAAAACTTAATAAAGAAAGAAATCAATGGAAGAAAATAATGAAAGTCCAAAAAGGTTTGACCTGTGATCAAAATTTCTTTGAAATCACATCTTTAAAAAATGCCTGAATTTGTCACATTATCCCAGTAAAGAGTTAAGTTACTTTGTTTCTAATCACATAAAATGGATTCCTCAGAAAATGCACCAGTTAAACTACTGACATTGAGTAATATCCAGGACCTTAAAAATAACAATCAGAAGTATACATTAGCCAGTGGGTAAAACAAGGCCCCCTACAGATCCTTCTAGAGAGACTAACTTTTTCTTTAAAATGTGTTTTGCACTATTATTCTCAGCACCAAATCAGCAAAGACAGAGTTATGTATGCCTTGTTATTTTAAGCTTCTAGGAATGTAACAAAATTTTTGGTATTAAAATTTTAGTTGATATTAGTAAGATATTTTCATTAAGTTTCAAAGAAGTAACCTTTGTTGAAAAGTGAATTATATAGGGGCTGGAGCGGTGGCTGGGCATTTAGGGCTCTTGCCCGACATGCACAAGTACACAGGCAAGTACATGGGTTCAAACCCCATCACCTACGTACACAGCTAAGTGCCAGAGCAATGAAAGCCATGTGAAAAACCCAATAAAAATTGATTCTCCTTCTCTCTCTCTGTGTGTGTCTCTCTCTGTCCTTCTGTCTTTAAAAAAAGTGAATTATGTAGACGAGAACACATTTATTATAAACATTAATTTACTCATAGTGTTCTCACTTCAAGATCAGCATTTGTGAAGGTAATAAGGTATCAGTTTATCTTTAGCCTCTGAATAGGAATCTACATTTGTATGGGAATCTATACAGAAGCCAAGGATAAGCTTTAAATTTAAATACACTGTTTAATGTCTTCATGACCTTCAATTTCTAAGAACTTATTGCCTAGAGTACCAATGGATAATAGGAGCCAGGATGAAACAAGGACACAGCTAGAAGAAGATCTGACTTTTAAGCTGTCTTACAGGAAAAAGAATTAGCCAGAGTCCAATGCTATATAAACGCTATGTAGTACTATCCCTGAGATTGAAGAGCTTGAGTACCTAGCATAAAAAGAAATAAGACCATGTCCATGAATAGCCAGAAATCCAGTCAGAGCACATATACACATAAAAGCAATGGAAAACAGAAAGGTTATACAGAGAAAGAAATTTGTAGAGGAGGAATTCAAATAATCTATTTTTTCCTATATTTTCAAGATCCGATATTAGAAAACTAAAATTTTAACTTTTTAAAATTTTGCTTCAAAAACTTTAATAATATATTAGATTGGTATAGTAATGCTTTCTCTTACATCAAACTGTTTCAATGGTTTTCAGGATGTATAAGCTGAAACTGAAATTTTTCAGTATTTAAGGTCCAATTCTAACACTTTCCTTCTGCGACTCCCTGTGGAAATTACATCAGACCACTTGATTTCCCTAAGGGTCTCCACCTATTGTCATAGCGCTAAGCCTTTTCCCTGAACCCCGCTGCGTTTTTCTCCCATCCATCCTTCTTCCCAGCATATATCATTCCCATTCTTCCAGCCTGATGAAATTCTGGTCATCATCTTTTGCATAACATCATTCACTGTATAATGCCCCTTTCATCCCATAAGATTAACTGCAGCATCTGGACTGTTGCTAGGCATTTGGTGTGGAATGGATAAATAGCTGTTGAATCTATTAATCAGTGCATTCAATTGATTTTGTTTAAGCTACAACTAGAGGACTTAAAACATTGTGTTATGATTTAGAGTATATTTTTATAGTTCTCTCTAATATCTTGTGAATATATTGAAAGCTGAGACCATAACTTATTCAGTTTGCTGCATCTACTTTTATCAATGCTTAGCATATTATGTCAGGAGTTCCCAGTAAGTTGGAATAGGCTTGTCTCAGCTTTGCTTTATGGAAACTGGCATTCTGCTTAATTACTCTGAGCTTCAGTATCCCTCATCTTTTATAATGGCCATAAAGATAACAGAATGTTTCCTAAATGTCTCTACTGTTCTAAACATCTGTGAACCTGTACTACCATAATGTATGTGTTTTCATGTTCAAAAATTGATATGAATTTAAAAAGAAACTATGTGAATAGTTGAAGTGATTAAAATTTAGCTAAATGATCATTATTTTTCCATTCCTCTCTAAAATTTTGGAAAGTTTAGATAAATAGCCTTGTTGGCATAACAATAGTGTACTTGAGTTTTTATGAATATAATCAATTAACTATCATTGTTGACCTGTGCAGCATTTTTAGCAAATCCATTATAAAATGCATCAATCTGAATTGTTGAAAATGACTATATCTTTACTGGTCAAATTGTCCTATTGAAATTCTGACTCTTCTGAGTCTAGTATTCTTCATTTGATGTACCTATTTTGTAATAACCATATATACCTTCATTTTATATCTAATATTTCAGTATTAAGGTTATAGATGAAGAAAGACATCAATTGATCTCATTATCATTCTATCCAGGACTTATATATTTTTGATATATCCTAAGTCTTGATTATATTATTATTATAATAATCCTGGATTATATAATAATCCTGCATTATATTGTTTTTCTGTTTCATATGTCTAACATGTATTTTCATTTGCTTAGAAACATTCTTCTACAAAACATATTTGTAGATACATCAAAGCTCTTAATTTTCTTTATAAATTATTTAGTAACAAAATGTTTATTCCAAAACACTAGCATTGTAGGCCTAATGAAATATTCAATCTGTATCCAGAATCCTTCTTATCTATTGACATAAAATTAGACTTTTCCATTTACCTTCTTTCTACTTGTGTAAATGTGTATAATATCATGAATCTTGCTATTTAATCTGCTACACTGAAAGTATTATCTATATTACTTTAAAGCTATAATGATGTTACTGATTATAACACTAAATAAAGTTGGAAGTTATCTTAAAATTTATCTGAAATTATTATGCTCAAGGAACTTCAGGTGTTATACTCTTAAGTATTATATACTTAAATGTGATATCTTCATAGCTTTATGGCATAATCCAATATATCATTATCTACTTGCCTCTCTTTATGAGAATATATTCTAAAACAAGCTTCAAATAGAATAGCAAGTCATATTAAACAGTTTAAATTTTGGCAATGCATACTATATTTTTCTTACGTATTTGTAACTGAAACTTTAGCATTTTTATATTTAGTTCTCCCTTTAGATTTTCATAAATATCTAAATCCTTTTTACATTATTCTGTTCTTTGCTGTCCCATTATTTTCCATTTTAAAATGCATGCATATATGTCTTAGTCTAAGTCCACTTTCTTCAGCTAAACTATTATGAGGTAAAATGCGTAAATCTCAAACTACATACTACATAGTTTTTGTTAAAATTGTCTTTCTGTTGTATGTTCTTTACTTAGTTAATTATTTGTAAATAACAATTTTGAGCATTAAAAATACTTTAATAGTTCCTATATTTTATCTGGATATTTATTACCAACCGTATTTGCCATATACAATCCATGTTGTCCCAGAAGAGGTATCTAAATTTAGATGACTGATAGACTTTAAATTTCTTGCAATACTAAAACCACTACAGCAATTTTCCAATGGAGGTGATTTGATACCTGAATAAAATACTCAGCCATTTATCTTCTGGAAGAACAACCTCAACAATTCCTACTTGTATTGGAGCTAAAGCAAATTATTATAAGTTAAAATAAAAGTAAAACAAGTGATCCTAGCAAAAGAAGAAATGTCAAAGGAAAAAGAATAATTATTTCTTATTAATAATTACCCAAGTTCGTTGAGTAAAATGTACATATACCCTTTCTAGATAATAGTACCAATCTTTTCAGAATGCAAGGTTCAAATTATCAAATGGGAGTATATTTTAAAGAGCTTGATAAAGTTTGACTTCTTCATTTCTAACAGAATTACAGCTACACATTTTACAAAAATTCGGAAAACATTTCGTAATCAAGAGCTATGAATCTGATATTGTTCTGAATTCTGACATACAAAGCAAAAGTACACAAGAAAGAAAATATTTTTAATAAGAAGAGAGTTTGTAGCTCATATTCATAGGTTCTTGAGATAGGCAAATATTCCCTAATTTTGAATTTGAAAATGCTGATTTTTTAGGGAACTAGTTTTTTTGATAGGGCATTTTTTTTTTCTGTAAAGAATAGAAATTGATTTAACAACAGAAGTCAAGGGGCTGGAGTGGTGGCTCAGAGGTTACCGTGCTTGCCTCATGTGCCTGAGGGCAGGAGTTCAAACCCCAGCACCACATACACAATAAAGTGTCTGAGGATTAGAAGTCACATGAAAAACTCAGTAAAAATTGTCTTTCTCTTCCTCTCTCTCACAGTCCCCTCTTTTTTTTTTATTTTTATTTTGTAAAGAGAGAAGGACAGTGAGAAGTATAGATAGAGAGACACAGAGAATCAATTTTTTTGAGTTTTTTCAATGGCTTTCTTTGCTATGATAGTTGTGCATCTGGGTGCAACCACCTTACTCGTGCATGCCGGGCAAGTGCCATAACCCCTGAGCCACCACTCCAGCCCCTGTCCCTTCTTTCTTTAAAAAAAAAATAGAGGGACTGGAGCGGTGGCCCTATGATTACTGCGCTTGCCTGGCATGAGCAAGTACGCGAGTTCAAACTCCAGCACCATGTACACAACAAAGTCTCAGAGCAATGAAAGCCATGTGAAAAACTAAATAAAAATTGATTCTCTCTGTCTCTCTCTCTCACTGTCCCTTCTTTATTAAAAAGAAAAAAAATAGAATTCAGACAACCTTATGCAATATAAGAATTCTGCCTTTTAATTATTTATTCCTTGTTTCTTTTCCAAGTTTCAATGAATATATTTTATTTCATCTTTAGCACTATTTATAACCTTCTTTACTATCCAATATACCTGTAAACAGATGAAGCAATAATAGTTAATAATTTTTTTTGTGACTGTCATCCTTCATTTCATGTTTTCTTTTTTAAGATACAGAGAAAGTGAGAGCGAGAGAAAGAGAAACAGTTTTTATTTAGTTTTTCATGTGACTTTCATGCCCCCCACACTTTGCTGTGTATGTGGTGGTGGGGTTTGAACTCATGTACTCATGCATGCCGGGCAAGCACTGTAACCGTCAAGCCACCACTCCAACCCTGAATTCACTATTTAAACAGAGGTTGCAAATGTGAATCTAAAATGCTATTCATAACTTAATGCTTTATCATTTTCAAAATAAAAAGTTTGTGCTTGCATGATCTTTCAAGTTATTTAAGAGCTTTAGTTTTGTAGATTTTTCCCCACATTTTATTGGAGTATTATAATTATACATAATAGTGGGATTTATTTTACATTCATACATGCACACAATACAACAATATAACTTGGTCAAATATCTTCCAGATTTTAGGATAAACATATCTTTCCTAATATCCTTACTTATTAAAAATGAGGATTCACCCCAACCTGTGCCAAATGGAGAAAGTCAGCAATTGAGCGAAGGCCAGACTCATAATACCCATAATTACTAAGTCCTTACACCAACTTTTAGTAAATGAGGAAAATGAGGTTCCCTCATGCTGCATGTTGAAGTGCTGTTCTGTAGCAGGCCACATGTCACTCTGTCAGCAGCCATGCTGGAGACAAGCATCATTCCAGAGGTAGTGCAGGTGCTATGTATTTCGTTTTGCTCTCAGTGCCGTACTATTTTGAATACAAATACTGGCTTACTTTCTTGATTTCAAATTTCTTTCCTTTTACATCAGAGATATGTCTCAAATAAACTTTTTTGTGACTGATGCAAACAATGTTGAAAATAGACCTGACTCTTAGAATGACCTCTATGCATTTTACACAGAATTCAACACATTTTTCACTGTGGGGGATTGAATCCAGGGTTTCAAGAACACTCGGGAAGCTCTGTGCCACTGAACTACACCTTTAGCTCAGCAAAATTTGCTACTTGTGTTCTATGAACTTGGCATCTTGCTATGTGATAATATACAGACAAAACTAGAACAATTAGTATTGCTCAGAATAGTTTGAACAGTTAGCCAGACCAAATAGCAAACCATTCTAAAGAAGTTGTTTGGAGCTCACATCTTTCATTTGTTAGGACAATTTGTTAAGGCAGATTCTTTAAATAGAAGCGTTTTATAGGTGGAATTTGAGGTATAAATTCAATGAGAGATTATCTAATGTTAATTTTCTTATGAAGTATTGAGCAAAGGTTTCAATAGCAATATGTACAGGTTCAAAGATGTAGAGCTGGTCCATTTCAGATAAATGAGCTTGGATTATTTCCCTGCTTTATTATATAGTAATATAATACTGAAACAGCATCCTGTGGGAACGCAGGCACAACTGAAATGCAATGAAGGAGGAATCATAGGTTTAAATTAAAATTCCAAAGGAATTAAATCAATGTGTTTAGTTAAAAATATTCAAAAATTACCTAATATAAATTAGATCAAGTCAGAGTTTTGAATCCATCAAAATTTGGTGACCACATTAAGAGTATGTTGTCTCAATAAAAGCAACATTCTGAAGTGAAACTACCTGGGCTAAGATTGTTTGACTATTTATCAGCTCTAGATATGGGGCAAACAGCCATCATCCATAAGCTTCAGTTTACTTCATGTAGGACTACGAGTATATTTGTACTCAATAATAAAATTCACCTTGCTTCAAAATGGCTCAGCATCTTGGGATGCTGACTCTTATTAAAACTGCCAGAAACAAAAAGTCTGTCTCAAAATGTAGATCTTCTGAAGTATGGGAGATGAAAAGGATATATATTCTCTGCTTTAAAAAAAAGAACATAAAACTATAATATTAAGAAAAATAGTTCATTGAATAAAGGCATTCACTTACCATAAGTAAACTGGCAATATGATTGTAAGATCAAGAATGAGGGACTGGTTCCAAAAAGATAAAAAATAGGAACTTAGGCCCTAACCAAATTTGTGAAACCCTGTTTCAAAATAAAAAATAAAAAGGGCTAGGATGGAGTTCAGTGGTGATGCACCCCTGGGGTACAATCCCTGGTTCAAAAAAACAAAAGATATTTTCAGATATGTTTCTTAACCTCACATAGCTCACAGCAACAGAAGGGCTTTAAACTAAAATATGTGAATAACTAAGTTCAGAAACCTCTAATATTTGAAATCTCAAAATGTGATGTAAGAACTTGGATGTTCTACAACACTGCAATAAAAATACTTCTGAAATTAAAGTTTCAACATACAGTTTTTAAAAAAATGAGGGCCTGGAGTGGTGGCTCAGCAGTTGTGGCACTTGCGTGCATGCATGACGATGCAGGTTTGAACCCCAGCACCATGTAGCAACAAAGTGTTGCAGCAATGAAAGCCACATGAAAAACCAAATAAAATTTATTCTGTCTCTCATTCACACTGTCCCTCTCTCTTTAAAACACAAAAACAAAAACAAAGGAAAAAGATCAAGAATGAACAGAAACAATAAACACATTATAGCAAAGATCTATTCCTTTAGTGTTCTTATTGAATAATTTATTTATGGCACGTGTATATTCCTCCATGAACTTCTTTATCCTTATCTCACAGGTATGCTGTACTAATTCCAGCTGTGGATATATAGTAGTCACTATTGTGGCTCCCTCTTTAATCCTAAATTTCTATCTCTCGAACTTGTCTTGTTGTCTTACTGATTGTTATAATATTATTTAAGCTAAATTATGTTACTGATGAAACAAAAAGCACCATAATTTTAGGCACTTATAACAAAAAGGGGTTATGTCCATTTAAATTGCATTTCCACTGAGAATTTGTTTCTACTAGGTTGTTAAATTCCTTGTTCCAGGATCTAGGTTGAAGAATGAGTCCTTTTCTGTGCTGTGATATTTTTGGCTGTACTACATGGTGCCTCTTAAAACTCCCAACTGGAGATATGAAACCAATTCTGTTCATCTTTCATTCAGTAAAGCAAATCAACACCTGGCAAAACTTGGAATTAAAGAGGTCAACAGATATGATCCTTCCTACAGGAAAGTGTAGAGAATGTTTGAGAACATGTTTGTAGCTTGATTGTTGCTAAGTATAGAGATCATATTATACTGATTTCTTGAACAGTTCAAATTTGGTAATCAAATAAATCATATTGAACTACACAACATTTCTATCTGAAAGGTACAAAATATAATAACAGAATTTTAGATTGGGTAGATAAAATTTCCTGTACTCTTGTTAAATATATCTGCTATGTTATTAACTATATATTAAAATATTGTGTTTGTGGGGTTAGAGCAGTGGCTCAGTGCTCACGGCATTTGCCTGGCATGCATGAGGACACACATTCGAACCCCAGCACTATGTACACAACTAAGTGTTGGAGCAATGAAAATCACGTGAAAAGCTAAATGAAACTGTTTCTCTTTTTCTCTCTCTTTGTCTCTCTTAAAAATTAAATAAATAAAAAAATCGTTTGCAAATATACACATCCACATGGGAATGCAGCTTAAAATTATGGTTAATTGTATTACTTGTATATGTGCAGTCTATATTTGTTGATAACAAGTAGACATGAATTCATTTTTAATCATTAAATTTTCTGTTCAGTTTGCCTAATCTGTGTATGTGAAGAGTGCTCATAGTTTCTGGGAAGGCTATCTTTCTATTGAGGTCCAGGACCACCTTTTATCTAATATCTAGCCTGTCAATCTTGGCTAATTTTCTAATCTGCCACACTGATTTTACTTGCAAAGCTCTGGCTATTTGGTACATGTTTCTACTGTAACAGTGGAGATATTGCATCTGGATTTCCCTAACACCAATTATTTAATGGTGGTTATATTTTTATTCATTGAGACTGTGTCAACTGTGTCACTGGCTTCCAGTGATTTCCTGAAAGGTTACTACTAAGCTCACTTATTGAAGTACAGTTCTCACCAAGGAGGAATATAAATAATAATAATTTGTTCTTTAGTTACATCAAATTTGCTGTTCAGAGTTTTATGTCATGGACATAGAACATATCATTCAATAAGCCTGATTTTTTTTGAGATGACTCATTCTTGAAATACTATCATAAAAACTATTGGCTTCAAATCAGATATAATCTCAGAACTTTCTCAGTTCCTACAAGTCTTTCCCTGCACTCTTTAGGTCATAATCATCCTATTTTGAGAACTGTATTGTTCATGATAGTGACAATAAACTTCCACACTGTCCTCATTGGGAAAATGGGGATGGTCAACAGACTGAGAGAGGACGTTACTGGTGCAGTAATTGTTCTGTATGGGAGAACACAACAGTGGCATTATATCATTTGGGGGTAAGAAAGGAAATTGATTCAAAGAGCCTGCTGCTATTACCAAGCAACATTCTTGAAAACCTTCAGAAGATATAAGTATAGCCACCTTAAGAGGACTGTCTGATACATGGCACAAAACATGAAAATCATGAGCGGTGATTTCCTATTCAGTGTTGAGATCCATGAGTAAATATGCACATAGACAGTCCTTTCACTACCGTGACCTGCACACAGACGTGGCATTGGATAAGTGAGCTCATAAAGAAGCCCCAACACACAGCTCAAGCCCAAGGTTGCCCTCAATCATTGAGTCGAGGATACTGAACCAGTAGTGATGCAGAGCCAATGAAGTCATCCTGAATTAGCCTGAGTGAAGTTTATCTGAAATCAGTGTATTCGATTTGTCTAGCAGTCCAATCTAACATGCTCCCAGAGAGAAAATCTTTATCAACTGGCAGATGTGATTTATTCCCAAGGAAAACTTGTGCAACCAAGTTCATCACCCTGGCCTAGTACAGTCTCACAGCCGTGAGCTTGAAATTCGTGTGCCATCTGGTTGTCCCTAGACATAGCAATAGGAAGTGGGAAAGAGCCCTGAAGGAGAGAAGCTTGGACCTGTACATACTCCGGTCCTTGTCCTGGTGATGCCTGTTTGGTGGAAGTCAGGTTCATGCCGTTCTCTGAGTAGGAGAATGAAACCGAGGGACACTGAGGCAAGCATAGTACACAGGTTTTATTTTAAGAAAAATAACATAAAGCAAGGCATAGGGTGAAAACAGACTTCCCCCAGAGTGGGAGAAGGGGACAGAGCCAAAGAGGGGGTGGGACTCACCTTTTTATAGTCGCCTAACGATTGTCGTGCCCCCCCACCCCCGCCTATGAGCAAGGGGTTAGAAGTTCTTGCTAGATCCAGTCTTTGGCCTGTGCCCAGAGCATCTTTTTGGACAGAAGGAATGCAGTGCCTTTGATAATAGAAGGGACTGGGTCCTTCCTTGGGGACTCTCCTTACTAGTATTGGGGATGTCAAACTGCTATGCATGTTTGTTCATTAGGAGCAGCAGATACTCTTTGTCCTCTTAAAAAGAATCGGTTTCCTCTTGAATGACCCAAAATTCCAACTACACTTTTTCCCCTGTCTCACTGGCTTGAGGTGCCACCTGGAAGGCTTTGATAGTCCTAGGCAGAGAAGGAGCACTAAACAGTTTTGGGGATGGCAGTTCAAAACATGAGGCCCTTTGAGGGGCAGGGCCAATGCAGGAGCCTCACTTTCCCTGTACTAAGAGTAGTTCTAACTGTGAGAAAGTAAGTCCTCATCCTTTAAAATATAAAGTATTACTATAACAAAGATTTTAAAAAGTAAAAATAACAGCATAATTTTTAGACATAGGTGGTAAGTGATGTAATAAACAATTAAATGGCATTAAAAGTGGTCACCTCTTGGAAGCAGGAATTGAAGGAAGAAATGCTCCTTTCCAAAGTTTGACTTTCTGACTTTGATTATACTTAATAAAGGTTACATATTAATTTAAAAGTTTTAATTGTCATATTAATACAATTTAACAATGAAGGCTCTTATTAACCAAAAGAGGAGAAATTTATTTTTTGTATTATATTTGGTAACAAAAAATGAAATGAATCCTACAGGATATATGAATCTATATTTTGAAAAGGAAGGACATATTATAAATGATTCTTAGAAAATTTATACCAAAAATGAAAAACAAAACAAAACCCTTTTACATAAAGATACTTAAAATATGTGCAGTCAATCCAATGTAAAAAGATAGGATAGGTCCATCAAATATTAAATAATGATAACCACTAATAATAAATGTGCAAGTGTTGGGAAAATGAGAAGCATCAAGAAAAAGTAAAGTGAGTAAACTTTAAAAGGGACTTTGTCCTTATATTGTAATAAATCTCATAAACTATAACTGAGTTGGTACTTCTTGATGTTTTGTCAAGTACTGAAATAAAATCTCGGCAGAAAATGTAAGTTCCAATGAATGATATTAATCACTTAAAAAATCATGTTTGTTACTGTTTGCAATTTTATGTCTAAAATTTTATTTGGAAATTTTATTTGTAAAACTTTCATGAAATTGACCTGCTAATCCATGTTAATCCCCATGCTCCATAAATTCTTTACAATAGCCGATGTTTTTTTATTTGTCCTATTTCTTAGATCTCAGCTCCTGAGTTTGGTAAAAGCATTTTATATTGCACTTAACCTCCTTCTTTGGCACCTTTCACCCATTTTCATTAGTAGGCTCCAGGAACCCTGTTTATATTTTGTTTTTCTTCTCTATGCATTTTTTGCTTCAGTGATCTCATCTTTGGTCACTTTGCAACATTCATTACTTCCAGGCAGTTGATTAGTATATGCATATTTAATGTCCTATTAAATCTCTACACACATACATGTTCAGCAGCATTGCAGAATAAAATAAATTATTTAATGAATATTAGGGCTAATTTACTACATAGGGTACGATTCATATGATATAGTTTAATTTTATTTGTAGTGAATATGTTTCTTCCTAGCTCAGATTTATACATTTTATACAGAGAGATTATACTTCTTAAAATTTCTTCACCTAATTTTGGGGAGTTGTTTTATAAAACATCATTTGGTTCATGGATACAGTTAAAATTTGTGAAGTGGATAACACTAAGTTTGTGAACATAACAAACTTTTTGTTGAATAGAGATAGATATTCTCTGATTAGGACTGTTTTTTCTGTTCTTTGACAGGAATTATGTGGGTTTTTTTTTTCTTTTTCATTTTTCTTTCATGACCTCTGGTACTGCTCTTTAGGAAAGGGAGTTGGATTTCATCAACCATTTTCGAGATAAGTCTTGTATACTGTAGATTTTTAAATACATATTTTTAGAAGTGGTTAAAGGTCCTTCAGTAATATAATGGGTGACTCCCCCATAACTTCATGGGTTTGATTTATTTGTTCCAAACGAGTTTCTTGTGGCAGTAATTCCTTTGAAACACTTCCACAACCATATTTCTTAAGTATATCTTGCTTCCTTACTTCCTTTCCCAATACTTATCTCTCTTAACTTAATGGCTGCTACATTGAGATTATCTAGTTTGAGCAGAAAAATGGAAAGCCTGGATTTTCATAGGCCTTTACTGTTTTCTCAAATTTACTTTCCTCTCCTTTTGTTTAAAGGCACACAAATTATCTGAGACTTCAATGCTGCAAACATTCAGACTCCTTTCTCCTCTGGATTACTTTTCTTTCTTATTGTACAGTATGTAATTGCCTCTGAACTTATCTTTTTCTTTCCAATTATAGTCAACAATTGCAACACAACTAAGGTTTGATTCTTTCCAAACAATTCCCCTGGAGCTGCTGGCACAGACTGCCTTCCACATTATTGCAAATGATGGTGTTAACAAAGTTTTCTCTCAATGTAAAATGGATCACCAATCTCATGCAAGAGCCCTTGGGAATTCAGGTCAGCTACCCTAGCATTCTATGTCTCTTCCTTTTCATGGGTTACCTGTGTTACCTGTCTTCCAGAATTATGGTCTGAATGAACACAGGGTCATTCATTTAAATATCCACAGCAAATCAGTCTTAGCTTTTACCTAACTTACTTGCCAAATTTTCTCAAGATTTTTTGTTGCGCCACAATGATTCTCTTGAAACTACTCACTTCTTTTATCCTCTCTGTATCCTCCTTCTATTATCCATAACTGAAGATGGTACTCCTCTTATTGCTTCTCAAAATTTGTCCTGTTAACCACAAAACAATAGCATTCACATTATTCTTATGTGACCATACCCCAAAAGTCTCTTCCTCATTATTTTCCAAATTGCACTTCAACCTTGGTGCATCGCTCCTGAAGGCTGAGTTTTATGTCTCTTTTTGGTTCCCATTCTTTCTATTCTGGTCCCCCCAATTTCTACACTATTTTTTTTTATGTCTTCTTGTACGTTTCTTCAATAAAACTTGCTGAAGCCTGGAGGATAAGGGCAATGTTTTATTTATCTTTTCATCATCAGTTCTTCATATATTCCTAGGCACACAATGCTATTTGCTCAATGATTGATTGTGAGCAAATATTAGATACTAACCTCTATCCACTTCACCACCATCACTCTCTTAAATAGTACAGGGAGAGTGGACATCATTTCATTGCAGGGCTTTTTATAAGCATCACCAAAATGCACTGGGTATACTGGTATCTAATGTACATAGAAAACAAGATTTAAGTGTTTCAGAACCTCAAGGATATTTTGAATCTACTAGAAATATGCATTAGTGTATAAGCAGTAGCTATTGAAACATGGACGATGCAACAGAATCTGTTAGCAGCATTAGTGACATTATTTTCCCAGCCTTTAGGTTATTTCTGAGTTTTGAGGCTTCCAGCACTTGAAGAGAAGAAAAGTCCCTCTTTCTTTTTTCTCTACTCACTAAAAATGATTATTGCTACTTTAGGGGCTATTGAACCCTAACAATGATTATTATAAATATTTTTATTATTATAAAATTAGTGAGCATATAAAATATGTATGTGACTGCGCATAAAATAATTACTAGATTTCAGCAGACACTCTACATTTTTGAAACAGATGTATAATGCTGTATTCTTATTCATCTCAAAAGAATAAGATGGTCTCAAAGTTGGTCCTTACTGGGCTTATCATGCAAGCTCCAGAATGTACATTAACTATCAAAAACAACCTCAAGTGATTGCTCAGTTGTAGGGAACATGCAAGCATTTAATCACAGAACTGGGGATAAAAAATGGCATGAATTCAATATAATTCTAAATATAACCCAAAAATTAATATTTTAAATAAAAGTCTGCTATAGTTTAGAGCTGCAGCAACCTCCAAATACCCACGTTAAAAGTTGGTCCACTGTTAGGAGGTGGTAGCAAAACTTTAGGAGGTGGGGCGTAGTGGAAGAAAGTTAGGTGACAGGGTCATGTCATTGAAGGGGATGTTGTTACTTCAACCCCTTACTATTTCTTTCACTTCCTGGCCCCACAAAGCCAATAGCCCTCTTTCACCATATATTCCTGCCATGATGTACTATGCTGTCACAGGCACAAAGCAACAGGGTCAAGTGATTATGGACTGAACTCTCTGAAACTATGAGCCAAAATAGCCTTTTAAGTTTATTATCTCAGCTATTTTGTCACAGTAACAGACAGTTGATTAACACAGAATCCAAGGTGATTTTAATATAGTCAACTAATAAATGTTATTTGAAAATATGCTCATATAGTGTATAGGGCATGCATAGGAAGCTAGTCTGCTGGAAATCAAAATCATCTAATTATTATTATTTTTTCTCCCTAGGGAATGTACGTAATGTCTCTGAACCTTAAATGTCCTTTAGGAACATTTTCATTTTTTGCATTGTAACATAAGATTATGACACAACTCCTTATGAGAAAATGTACTTCATGATGCCCCATGACTCCAACTCACCTATTACTCACCAAAGTAGTGATTTTTACCTGAGAAGGAAGACAAATTCCACTTTTCACTTGACCAATTTCACTTGACAATTAGATTTTATCTGTTAATTAAAATTAAAAATCACAGTTATAGAAAATAAATTATACCCTGGCCCACAAAGTCTATCTACAGAGAAGCAAACCCAATTAGCACAATCTTCTCTACCAACTGATACACAGCACATTTAACTTCCTTTCAGCAGTGACACCAAGAGACACAATATGAGCTGCCTTTACTTTTATTTTGTGGAACTATCTGATCACTCAACCTTCAGTTTTTAATAAGAAAAAGGACAAAAATCAAGCAAAATATACATCCTCATTTTTTCCACTAATGAGTTGTGCGTACTCAACTCTTTTGTTCTTTTTCATAGTCTAAAGTAAGTTGATTCACAAAACCAAGCATCCATTAGTTATCACCTTCCAAATTGTAACTAATTTTATATTTCTTTCTCATTGGTGTGTCAAATGAAATAATAAATTGACAATTGTCTGAATTAAAACACAATTTCAGGTATTAAATTTTCAGGTTATGCATGGTAAATATTTATTGATCATTTGAATACTGGATAAATATTGCCCTTGATTTGAAATTAATTCCTCTATTAACCATTTCATCTTATCTGAGGTAACCAAAAAATGTAAAATTTAATTTTAGGCACATAAGTTTCAAAAACATATTAAACTTTCACAATTTTTTCTTGATCCCCAGAAAAACTCTAAATAGTTCATAGAATGAAATGAGGGCAAAGTAAGTGTTCTCATGGTGGTTGTTTCACTTAGTTCATTTATTTATTCACTATTTCTTGAACACTTACTGGGTCACCAACTCAGTGTCACATTCTGAAGAGTGAGGATTGGAATTGTCATCATGAGATTTCAGTTTAGTGAATAATCACACAAAAAAGCACTGAACAAAAATTCTTCAAGCAGATGACACAAGAAGCACTTCTGAAGTCACTCTTGTTCCTGGTTCTGTAGTGAGACTTCATTATATTCTTAATTAGGATTTTAATTGAATTTTTACTGAGAAAATTATAGATTCAATTGCAGTTGCAAGAAACAATACAATGAGAATTCTTAACACTTTTCTTGGTTTTCTCTAAAAGTTAATGTTTTGCCAATCTGTGGTATATTAATCATAACCATGGTACCAACATTAATATAAATCACTAATATGAATCATTTTATTTGTGCTCATCTCTACATGTGTGTATACATGTGTGTCTGTGTAAACTAATATCTATAAAATGTCATCACCATCATCCATTTACTACCACAGTAAAGATGCTAAACAGCTCTAATACTACAAGAATCTTTCCTGAGCTCTTTTAACCACACCCATTTCTCAGTCTATGTCCCTCTCTCTCACCCTTAGTCACCACAAATATGTTTTCCATGACCACCACAATTTTGTCATTTCAAAAATGTTATAGGGGCTGGAGCTGTGGCTCAGCAGTTACGGCACTTGCCCAGCATGTGCAAGTACACGGTTTCAAACCCCAGCACCCATGTACACAACTAAGTGTCAGAGCAACGAAAGCCACGTGAAAAACTCAATAAAAATTGATTCTTTCTCTCTCTCTCTCTCTCTCACTGTCCTTGTCTCTTAAAAAAAAAAAAAGAATGCTATACAAATGGTTTCTCACTCTGTGTAACATATTGCTAGCAGGTTTCTCATTCAGCATAATTCCCTTAAGATTCATGCAAGTTATTATGTTCTTTTCTGTTTATTGTTAGTACGAGGACACTAATCTATTTAACCACTCACCCACTGAAGGATGTTTGGGTTTAATCAAGCTTTTAAGCTTTTGCTTGATTCTTATCAAGATTTAAAAAAAATGAATCTCTGTAAACATTATTGTACACACTGTGGTGTGGTATAGCTTTTCATTTAGTCTGAATAAATGCCTAAGTCAGACTGCTAAACTGCCAAGTGTTCGATTCATGTGCGTGTTTAAATTTTATTAAAAAATTTAGGTTGTTTTCCGGAGGGGCTTCACCATTTAGCAGTCACTTTAGCAACACAATAGCCACTTTGGACCGCCTCAGAATTTCACACTATCATGATTTTTCATTAGAGCCACAGTGACTATATACAGTGATATCTCACTGCGATTTCAGCTTGCATTTCCTGTCACTAGATGCTGACTATTTCTTGATACGCTTACTTGCCTGCCATTTTCAGTGAAATGTCTCTGCATGCTTTTAACTGTTTGCTAATTACAGTTTTATTTTATTTTTTGTTTTATTATATGTATATTTTGAGAGTGTGTATATATAGATATATGTCTATGTCATATTCAATACTAAGTAGTATTTATGTTTTGTAAATATTTTCTCTCAATTTTTCATTTCTCTTTTTTTCATTTTATATGAGCTTGTAAAACCCAAGATTTTAATTTTGATGAGATTCAATTTATTGATTATTCTTTTATTAATACTGTATTTGGTCTCATGCAAGATCTCTTTAATGACCCTTAGATCCTGAAAAATATTTACTATTCTCTTTCCCCAAAGTTTTATAAAATTTAATGTAAATGATCCATTTTGAATTAATTTTCTTAATAATATGAAAGATTTATTTTTTTCCTATGAAAGGATTATTTTTTTTCTTTTCCAAGGCTCATTTCTTTTCCATGATGTTCAATTGCTGCAGCATCATTTATTGAAAAGACCTTCCTTTCTCTAGCAAATGTTTAAAACTTGGCAAAAAAAAAATCAGATGATCATAATTTTGTGTATCACTCAGTCTCTTCTTCCCTGGCTACCTTATGGTTGTGATTGCTTCAGTTATACTGAAGGAGAACATCAACTGGAGTGATTCCTTTTATTTTATTTTATTTTATTCTATTTGTCAAGACTATCAAAGTTATTTTATGCCCTGTGCTTTCAAAATTTTAGACTTTTCTTGCAAAATTAATTAATAATTTTACAATTAGCTTACCTAATTACAAAAACTTTGTGGGGATATTTACAAGAATTACATTAAACATATTGATCAGTTGGAGATCATTGATGTTTACTTGTCCCAATCTATGACTAAGCTATATCTTTCTACTTATTAAGGTCTTCCTTTACTTCTTTCATTGATACATTATAATTCAGAATACAGACCGTAAAAGCAAATTGTTAAGAGAATTCCTAAATGTTTTATTTATACTAAGCAATAATAAATACTACTTTGTTTAGAAATTCCTTTTTCATTCATAGTATACAAAAATGCAATTGAATATTTTGTGCTAATTTCATATCCTGTGAACTTATTAAATTCATTTATTGGTTGTAGGGGACATTTTGGGGGGAAAGAGGTTTCTGTGTGGAAAATCATATCCCCAACAGAAATAGTTGTTTTTCTTTCTAATCTATATTATTTCAGTTTCTTTTATTGTGCTATTGCAGTGTGTAGGTGAATAGATGCTGAATAAAGGTAATGGAAAAGGGCATTCATGAACTTAGAGGGAAAACATCCTATCTTTCAACATTAAATAAAATATTGCCTATGCTGTGTATGTATATGAATATACCCACAAGAGGTATATTCATATATATGTCTATAAAGAGTTTGACTTTATATATGTCTATAAAGCACTAATGTAAAAAAATATATATATATATAAGTAGAAGGAAGACAAGAAGTAGAGCAAATTATTTTCCGTGCATTTATGATTATGTCAAAATGAATCCCAATATTATGTATAAATATAATGCATTACTAGAAATATAAAAAACATACTATAGAGTTTTTTTTTCAAATGGTCTTCATCAAGTTGAAATAATTTCCTTCTATTATCAACTTGTCAGGGATTCTGATTATAAATAGGTTTTGTAAATTGTTGAATATTTTTCAGTGGCAATTAATAAAATAATATGATTTTACTCTTAGTTTATAGATTTGTTGAATTATATTGATTGATTTTTGATTATTGAGCAAGTTATTGCATGCCTGAACATGTTTTAGTTTTCTTTTTATAATTTGCAATGTTATTTTATGTAATATTTGCAGATTTTTTTTCAGCTCCTGAAATATATTGGTCTATATTTCTGGTCTATATTTCTGGTCTATATTTTGCTTTATCTAATTTAAATAATTAATTAATTTTTGATACCAGAAATGAAACCCAGAGGGTACATAACCACTGAGTCACATTCCCAGCCTGTTTGTTTGTTTGTTTATTGATTTTTGATTAATTGATTGATAGACATGATCTTGCTAAATTACAGAGGTTGACTTTGACCTTGTAATCTTCCTACCTCAGCCTCCTGAACTGCTGGGATTACAGGCTTTGTGCTACCACTTTTGGCTATATTTTCTGGTTTTAGCATCATGCTAGTATGATCTCATGCAATCAATAGGGATTGTTTTGTCTTCTAAATTCTGTAAGAAGTTGTGGGAAATTATTTTAAAATTTTTTGTGAATATTTGGTAGATTTCATCATTGCAATCACTTGAATCCACGATTTGTTTTAGGAGTTTGTGAAATGCAAATTGTGAATTGAAATTTGAATTTTGTTAAGGTTTATATGGCAATTCATTTTTGTCTTTCCTTTACTTTTCTTTTTGGGGATGGGTATTGAATCCTGGGGGCCCTTTATCACTGAACTGCATATCTAGTCCTTTTTACTTTTTAGTTTGAGATAGGTTCTGGCTGAGTTGCTGAGGATCTTGTTAAATTGCTGAGGCTGGCCTCTAACCTAAGATCCTCCTGCTTCAGTCTCCAAGTCATTGGGATTACAAGCTTGTGCCACTGTGCCTCAGTTGCCTAGCGTTTGTAGTTATATCACTCATTTGATTTCTGATACTTATAATTTGTGTCATGTTTTTACTTTTGTGAGTCTTGACAGTGTCCTGCAAACTTTACTTACATTTTTAAAAGTAGTTTTTAAAATGCATTTATTTTATTTTCCATTATACTTATTTAGTTTGCTTGCTTTTATTTTGAGCTTGTTGTTGTTTTATTTTGTTTTGTTTTTTGAGGGACTAACATATTATTGATTTGTAAACTAAAGTTGCTTCTAATGTAAATAGTTAATTCTATATTTTTTCCTCACCTTAAAACTACTCAAAGTGAATTTCACATTTTTATTTTCATTTTATTTCAATTGTATATAATCTTTTATTTCCTTTGAGATTTCTTTTCCCCATCCACCATTAAGAAGCATTGTTTAATTTCTACATTTAGTGACCTCCTATTTATTACTAATTTACTGTTTGATATCATAGCTGACAAGAAAACCTCTGCATAAAGTAAATTATTTAAAATTTATTCAAATTATTTAGAGTATGGTTTATCTTAGTGAATTTTCTAAACCCATTTGATGCATGTTCTGTTGTTGGGGAGTGGAGTGGGTGTTTTATGTGTGGTGATTAGATATTGTGTGTTACTGTGTTGTTACTATCTTTTGACTATTTTCTAGTTCTTTTGTTTAGTAGTTATATGAATTACTAGAAGGAAAATATTGGACTCTCCCATTGTAATTATGGTTTTGTATGTTTCTCCTTTGATCTCTGTCAGTTTAGTTTCATTTCATTTCCCTTGAGTTTCTCTTTGTGTGTATGTATTTGAGGACATTATGTCTTCCTGGTGAACTGTTCCCTTTATTATTGTATAGCAATGTCCCTCTTTTTATCTTATTTTCTATTTTGCTCTAAAGTTTACTGCATATGATACTAATGTAGATATTCCTCCTTTCTTCTTTTGATTAATGCTTGAATAGTATATCTTTTTCTATCATTTTATTTTCAGCCAACCAGTCCAGTATTATTAAATTCCAAGTGAGTTTATTTAAAATAGTGCATATATCCAAAATATATTTTTATTGTCTTTTTCAATCTCTTTTGTTGGCAATTGCCGGGGGCCAGCCCCAGCTGAACTCTTGAGTCCCCGAAGGAGGAGTGGAGTCACTCTAGTGGAACAACTTGAACCTCCAGGGCAAGCTGCAAGCAGACACAGTTCCCTGCTTGAGCAAAATGCCGTCTGTTTTTTGTGGTTGAACTTTTTTATACAGGTGCACCAACAAGACTTTCATTATCTGCTTCATTATACAATTCTCTTTTCAGTTTTCCAGTAATCTTAAAAATATCGAACATTAGTATAATTTATGTCTTCAACACCCCACCACCACATTGACTGTATGTAATTGATATAAACTGTTACTTTTTTCCTTTAGAGGTTTTTTCAAACCATTGCCTCATTTGATAAGAGAAGCATCTGAAGGTTTCTGTACTACATTAATCTAGAAGCCCTATCTTAGCATAAATGAAAAGCTTCCTATTAACTAGGGACCACATGTGATCATTTAGTTCAATCTGCTTTAGGATACCAGACATAAAACTATCCACTTCATCGTAAAATCATGGTCAAATCCTCATTGACTATTTCACGCATTGTGAAAAGAAGCCTTATTTTCCAAAACAATAATGTTGTTCTTAGTTCTTTAAACCTGCTTTGATAAAAGACAGAAATCAAACATTTCCCCAAACTCTGTCTCCTTATTTTTATTTAGAGGTTTCTTAATTAGCTAGACTATGTTATAGGCTATAATAACTCCTATACCCTGTTAACTACTAACCTAAAACTATTTTGTTATTGTCACCTTACCAGATATATTATAGTTATCTGAGGTCCTATAATTGTTAATTTTATAAAATATGTGTGCCTCCTAATCTATGAACTAGGAAGTTAAAATCTAACTTCTGCAGAAACAAGAAAGGCAAACATGTCTTTTTGTAGATGTTTTATGTTTACTGTTTCTTTGTTCTTTGGTTCTAATTATTTTGCTTTCTATTTCCAATTTTTTAAGTCAGTATAGCTTTATTTTCCATGATTCCTATATGTGTTATTACCAGTATTCTTCTCAATAATCCACAACAGTTGTTTGAGAAATGGAATTCTAATAACAATCAGAGAGTTTCCAGTTTGAGTAAATTCATAATACAGATAATTACTAGAACACAGTCAATTCCTAGAAGGGATGATTTTGGCAATCTCCTGGAATTCCTGCTTTGCCAGGCCTTTCCCCAAGTCTGGGCTTTGTCAGAAAGAAGCTTAGTGGACATTGCCTCCTCCAGGCAATATTTAGACTCTCTATATTTATGGAAATTACTGATATGTTACCATTTAAGTCTGATATTTTATTGTTTTTTTTCTATATGTTTTCTTAGCACTCATTTTTATGTTGGGGAAATTCAGGTGAACAAGAAACTCAGGGGACTAGGAATACTCATCCAGGGGGACCCAGAAGAGTTTATGCTCAAAACCTCTGTGTCTTGGAAAACACATCATTTTTATAAGATTGCTAAGAGTTTCCCATTCCATAAAGCAGGAGAATGGCTCAAGAGGTCAGCTTACAGGGCCAGTGCAGTCTGCTAATAGGTGAGTTTGAGATTAGGGTAACTCAACCTGGACAAAGGCTAAGGCAGGGTGGGAAACTTGTGGTGGGAGTTTCCATGGTTACAAGGAACGGGGAGGTGCTACACAAAATCACAGCAAAGGAGTAGGAGAGTCACAGAACAGGACCTTGCCACAGAAAGGAACAATTTACTCTCAAACCTGTTTGGCAGAATTTTCCTCTTCATATGTCTGTTTTCTTACCTTTTGGCGGTAATTTTAACATTTTAAGAGTTCTATTATACTTGAATGTCTTTGAGTATATCTCGTTATATAGGCTTCTAGTGATTTATCTTAATATTAAACTTCATGAATGTGACTTAAAATTATTTACTTATATTAATATTTTACCACTTTTAATGATGTGTAGAATTCTAACTTCCATGAATTCCCGAGTTTCCCCACCTTAAAATATAATTTTTTAATATCATGCAGCATTATGATCTTTTTACATCATCAAATGCGATGTGTAAAGCTTATATGGAAAAAAGTCTATTTTTTCTGTCCATATTACGTTTCTTCTGACTGATGTTTTACTTCAAGGTGTTTTGATATTTTTTAATTATTTTATTTTTTCTTTGAATCAAATCTTTACCCAGTCTTTAAAAGGAGAACTAATTGTGATAAATTCTTTCAGTTTTAGTCTCAGTTCTTCAGCTGAGAAGGACTCTGTATTCCTGCATGATAGTTTTGCTGAGCATAGTTTTGGGATTGGCAATTCTTTTCTTTCAACACATGTAAAATGGTCTACCACTTCCTTCTGGCTTTCAGGAGTGAGTGGTGTTGAGAAAATATCTGTATTTTCCTAAAACCAGAAAAATGATTTCTGTCTCTCTTTTTCCAGGCTTTAATTTGTCTTTCCTTTTAAAAACTGAACTATGATTTGTCTTGGCATAGATTTCCTTAATTTCATCCCATGTTGGATCATATATGTTAGATCTGAAGTTTTGTGTTTTCACAAAATGGTAAATCGTCTATCATCATTTCTTCCATAACGGGACTCTGAGGAGAGGTCTATCAAATATTTTGCTCTTGTACTATTGCTTCACAAGTTCATTTAAGTTTTTATTTTTATTTTTTCAGACCATTTGCTTCCTATTTTCAGACTGGACTATGTTTTAGTTTCAAATCATTGTTATTTTAGAATATCTACACCACAACATTGTAGTAAATATGTATGTGTGCGCGCATGTGTGTATGTATTTATGTATTTGTGTGTATGTGTGTGTTTATTTGCCACAAAACTGTGGTATATATGTGACTGGTATTTATAACAGTCAATCAGTGCTTTGTAAACAATTTAATTTTTTTCACTATGGGTAAATACCTTTTCTTTTTTCTGAAAAAAAGATAACTTTCCGCATCTTAGAATGCTGCAGTTGGTGGATAATTGATAACAGTTCTGATTATGCTTGCACTACTAATTGATTTCCATCATAGAACCTCTTCACCAATGGATTAAAAATTTTGCAGAGCTAGTCCTCTCTGAAAAGAAAAACATTTATTATCCATGGAAAACTTGGAGATGCCCTCTCTAATGATAAAAAGAATTTCACATAATTCTTGAAAGGATAGGAAATATAGTAAAATTTGCTAGTGAAGAAGAATTTAACATGAGGATTTATTACTTATTGGCTAGTTGACCCTGTGCTTTAAATTCAAAGTTTTTAGTTCTATGACTATTTCAATGATATTGATACAGGTGCATTAAAATAAGGTGGGGATCATAATCTATAGCTTATATATTTGTTATGGTTTGGAAATGAAGTGTTTCCCAGAAATTCATGTGTAAGACACTGCAAGAAGGTTCAGAGGTGAAATGATTAGATTATTAGCACTTTAACCTAAATCAATTAACCAGTAAGGATTAACTGGGTGGTAACTGTTGGTTGTGGCTGGAGGGAGTAGGTCACAAGGGGTGTGACTTTGGGGTCTGTATTTTGTCCTGGGTGAGTGGGGCTCTCTGCTTCCTGGTTGCCATGATCTGTGCAGCTCTCCTCTGCCACCCACTTCAACATGATGTTCTGCCTAATCTTGGACACAGAGCTATGGAATCAGTTAACTACGTACTGAACCTCTGACCTTAGAGCCAAAATAAACTTTTCATTCTCTACCTTGTTTTGTTAGGTATTTTAGTCATAGTAATGTGAAGCTGTCTAAAGTAATATTCTTTAAATTATGTATATATAATAAATTTAGGCTTGAAATGGTAAAATATGCAGTAAATATGTATTGGAAATACATATATGTTCATTATACATAGAAGTATAAATATACATTCAATACATACATATATAGAGGAATGCTATAGTCATCTACCATTACTTTTCTCAAAAGAAAAGAACCCTGAAAAGCATAATATTTATTTTGAAATGTACCATAAGTGGTATTTTTATTGCTCAATGTAAGTGTTTAGAGGTGTCTCCCAACTTTGTGGACTTAATGGGTTAAGGTTTTTTTGTGTCATACACAGATTCTGCATGCACAATGATGAAGAGGAATTAGGTTTCAAATGTGAACTACTTGCTATGTAACCCTGAAATATGGTCTGATTTTTACAAGAGAGCTAGTTTACCCGCTTATGTTTTTGTTCATAGAATTTTCCCAAAATGTCTTAAAGTGTAAATTGAGTTAAAGCTAAATTTTTACCTTATTATGTTTGTTCAAAAGTCTGCATTTCCCACTAAGCTGGCGTTCCTCATGAATTAAGCTATTATAGAAAGCAGCTTCGTGTCCACATCACTATCACTTTGCACAGTGCCTCAAACATAAACTTGACAGTGAATTTTTTAAATAAATAAATATGGAAAAATTAGCATATATCATAAAATTTTATGTAAGACAAAAGGGGAAATAGAATCAGCTCCTGTTTCCTTTAATATTGTAAAAACATTTTAGTATTTGCCTATCTGGTTTTTTCTAGAATTGGTTTCTTAGCTAAATTTGAATTATGAAACTTCTACTCTTACTAAAAAAAAATAGTATTTTTCTTATGACAAATTAATGAGGAAGAATGTGTGTCTAGCCCAGAGAAAGCCTGGTTAATAGTGTCTTTTAGAATCTAAGAGATGAGGGGGTAATAAAATAATGAACCTAATTCCCAATTAGCAGTCTAATACATCTTTACAAATTAGAACAATTACTTTTTCATGATTTTATTTCAAAAAGGATTTTACTATTTAAAAAACTATTGATAATTAATATCTGTAACAGGGTGAACGCGGTGGAGTTATGAGACTGGGGAGTTGTTGGGGGGGTCTGGGTAAGGATTGGGGGTCAAGTTATGTTGTCATTACATATGCATGTATGAATGTGTAACGAATCCCTTCACTGTGTAAGACTATGTTGCACCAATACAAAATAAATAAATGTGTCGATATAATTAGGTTTAGAAATTTAATTTGATATGGATACCCATGGATTTAGAGTTTTCTGGAAGAGACACTGGAAAATGGTACTTTAGAACTACTGTGATCATGGATGAGCTGTAATTCAGAACCCAAATGATAAAAACTAGCACATGAAAAACAGATAAGGAATAATGAGTGTCTGGCATGAGATAAAGTAAAAAGAAGAATGTCATTTTTTTTAGTACCCATCTCCACATTTTTGCATTACTTCATTTAGCTAGGCTTGGTGGTGATCATTTTGTATTATCTTTACATAAATAAAGTGGCAATATGCAATAAGATAATAGTGGAAACAGTGGAATCTCCCAGACTGCTCTGTATTTTACATGTAAAATTCTTAAAATGGTTTATTGTCAAACTATAAAAGATTTTTTTAAGGAAATGCATTTATTTTTCTGGTGGTAATTCTAAATGCAGATTTTTGTTAGTTATGTGGAAAGGAATAGAATTAGAGAAACTGAGCATGAATAAACCTCATATTATTCTCAGTTCACGTAAAATAAACTGCCTCTGCCAAAAATAATAATTAATGCTGTAGATTAAATAGCTTAAATTTGTTTAAATTTCAAACCCAGGAAAAAAGTCAGCATTCATTTTTTTAAGTGGATTGTAATAGTTAAACAGTTGAATTTTTAGTTAAATATTTTTACGGTATCTTATGATTGTTATTTATTATAGCTGCAAAATCTGTCAAAGGCTTTTAGGGCATGAAATATGATGTAAGTTCGACAATATGTAATTTATATAGAAAACACTTCTGGAAAAAACAAGGAGAAGAGTGTTTATAGAGGTGATCTTATATGACAGCAATATATCTTAAAACATTTGAGATGCATAGCAATTTCCCTTCCATTTCAAACACCCCATTTTTACTCTAGTGATTGGTTTTGTAAAATATAAACCTTTTCTATGCTAGAAAAGCCAAGAAGTACTAATGTGCAGCTGGACTACTTCGGAAAATGTTATTTTTTATGTAAACAAATTTGTTATCAGCCAAGTATGGTACAAATGAAAATTAATTTTGTACCAATGACCAGATGAAATTCCATTTCCCTGTTGTGAGATGAAAGCTGAAAGTGAATTCTAGAGGAATAGGAACTATTCAAAATAAGAAGGGATAAATTAATCAAGGGATAATTAACTGAAATTTGCATCAATTAAATGACTTGTAAGGTACTTTATAGAAAAAAGCAGTTACATAACTATTCAAATAATATGATTCTCCTTAAATATGAGGAGAATGTTTTATCTTTAAAAAAAAAAAGTTTAAAACCAAACTGAGAGGCTGGCGCAGTGGCTTAGTGGTTGGAGTGCTTGCCTGGCATGTGCAAGGACCTGGGTTCAAACCCCAGCACCACATACACAACTGAGTGTCAGAGAAAAATGCCAGATTAAAAAAATAAATACAATTGCTTCCCTCTCTTAAAAAAAAGCCTGAATTTATTTGACTTTTAACAGTTCAAATAGGCTAAGTTACTAATTCTTTTGTGTAATTTTACTCAATTTTTTTTCTAAGAATCACATTGGTGCTCTGAAAACTATAGACCAGGGCGGCATCATAGAGGACTCCTGTATAATTGCCTTTTTTTTCTGGATTGTGGTTAAATGTGATGATTGTTGGTAAAACTAATAGATGTTATAAAAAAGTCTCTGATGATCTTTGATGTTTTTAGTGTTCTACTATTGCTGAAGTTGTTTTCCATTATACGACATAGTATTCTTTTCATTAAAAATCCATGAGAATAATTTCTCTAGGAATAAAAACACTTCCATTCTGCTGAGTAGCAGCATGTGAATTTGTGTATTCTATGAATATTGCAAGTATATGCTGGCTTAAACTGTAATTTTGAAGGAAACAATAAGGATAGGTACTCTCTAGAAAGATAAATTGAATAAAATGGGTATGTTCAGGTAGAATAAAAGAGAGATGTATCTATCTGCGAATAAACTAATGAGGGAGCAAAGAGCTCTTGCCTGCTATGTACAATTTTATACAGTATTTTCATTGTTTAATTATATCAGCTACGTCTAGGCTCTTTCTTTGAAGAAAAAGGTTGGGGAAGAAATACCCAGCTTATGAAAAGAGGCTGAAGAAATTGTTTGAAAACTGCTGTCATGGATTGGTACCTAATGAAAAACCACACAGCTTTTGAATAAAGAACAGGAGTTGCTACCTGCTGGCTTAGAAGCTGCATTTCCAAACCACAGTATTACCATGACCCAAGTCCCAAAATGCCTTTATAAATATGGTTCTGGTTCTACACTGGACACCCTGAGAGCTAGGCAGAAGTAACTGTAGAACCACAAACAGAATAATACTGAAAAATTGATAAATTGAAGATACAGATTTGTCATGGAATTAGCCACAGCATTCCAATTTTATGGAAACAGTTAGAGTAACATTATAGATGGTAATATTTAGACACAAAAAACAATTTGAATTTGCATTAATTATATTCATTTTCACAGAAATGCTTGATTTATTTTTTTTCTAAATTTTATTGAGGAGTTGTGTTGTTGTAAAATCATAAATGCATATGTAGTAACAATAAGATATGCCTCTGAACCTAATCCAGAATCTACCCATATCACCCACCCACCCCAGTCTCTTGACCCTTCTATATTTCCCCCATAAAAGATATGAATCTCTCTCTACATATATATATATATATAATTATATATATTATGTAATATATAGATTATATATAAAAGTATATATAAATATATACATATATATGTATATAAATTTTCCAGAATTAAATGATGCATTAGTATCATTTGGCTTCATGGGTGACTAAATGAGTAAACTGTATTGTTGATTGCCCTACTAGATGCCTCCTTATCATCACTCACTCTCCCCTCCCTCCCACCACTTCCATATCCCCTTCCTCTCCTACGTATCAATGATTCCCCTATATTATGTGTAGCTTCAACTTTGGTGAGTCTACTTTAACCCAAGCCTTGGGTTTTCTCTAGCCTCCACAAATGAGGAAAAACATTTGACTCTTGAGTCTCTGGGTTTGGCTAATTTCACTCAGCATAATTTATTCCATTGCCATCAATTTACCTTCAAAGACCATACTATTGTTATATATACTATGAAATTCTACTCAACATATACACACTATAGAATGCTACTATATATACTATGGAATAATACTATATATCCATACTATGGAATTCTACTCAGTATATACATAGTTTATATGTATGTATGTATGTTTGTGTGTGTGTGTGTGTGTGTGTGTGTGTGTGTATGAGAGTATCAGTTTTCAGATCCTTTCATCCAGTGAGGGAAGGCATCTGTGTTGATTCCATAATTTAGCTATTGTAAACTGAGCTGCTATGAACATTGCTTTTGCTGTGTCACTGTAACGTGCTGATTCTAGCTCCTCTGGGAAAATACCCAGAAGAGGGATAGCTGGATCATACTGTGTATCTATCCCTAATTCTTTGAGGAGTCTCTGCAGTGCTTTCCAGAGCAGCTGTACCAGTCTGCAGATCCACCAATAGTGTACCAATGGTGTTCCTGTTCCACCACAACCCCTCCGACATTTGTTATTTATATTCTTCATCTTTGCAAATCTGACTGGAGTGAGGTGAAATCCTAATGTAGTTTTGATTTGTATTTCTCAGATTATTAGTGATTTAGAACACTTTCTCAGGTATTCATTGGCTTGCTCGATATCTTCTGTGGAGAAGTTTCTATTTAGCTCTCTGGCCCATTTACTGATTGGATTGTTTGTGTGTTTTGGTATTGAGTATTTTGAGTTCTTTATAAATTTTGGGTATTAGTCTCCTGTCAGAGGAATCACATGCCATGATTATTTCCCATTCCATAGGTTCTCTCTGGACAGTTTAGACCAATTCCTTCACTGAGCAAAAGATTTTTAATTTAATGGCATCCCACTCATTGATTCCTAACTTTAATTCTTTTGCTTTGGGAGTCTTGTTGAGAAAGTCGTTGCCTATTCTCATATGCTGGAATGTTGGTCCTAATTTTTCTTCTAGTATTTGTATGGTAGCTGGCTTAATTCCTAGTTCCTTGATCCATTTAGATTTAATTTTTGTGCAAGGAGAGAGACAAGGAGTTAATTTCAACTCTTTGCAAGTGGCTGTCCAGTGTGTGCAGCACCATTTGTTGTATAGGTTGTCTCTCTTTCATGTTACTTTTTTTGACCCCCCTTTTTCAAATATCAGATGTTTAAAAATTTATGAGTTTGTCTCAAAGTCTTCTATTCTTTTACATTGGTCCTCAGGCCTATTTTGATACCAATACCATGCTGTTTTTGCTACTACAGCTCTATGGTAAAATTTTAGCTCTGGTATTGGAAAGCCATTTGTTTTATATTTCTTGCTTAGTAATGTTTTGGCTATTCTGGATTTCTTGTTATTCCACTTGAATTTGAGAATTGATTTTTCTATATCTGTAAAGACTGATATTGGTATATTAATGGGAAATGCATTGAATATGTATAATGCTTTTGACAGAATGACTATTTTCATTGTATTAATTCTACCTAACCAAGAGCATGGAACATCTTGCCTTTTTTTTTTTTAGATCTTCTTCAATTTCTTTCTTCAATGTTTAATAAGTTTCATTGTAGAAGTCTTTTGCTTCCTTTGTTAGATTAATTTGCAAATTTTTTTTCTTTCTGAAGATATTGTGAATGGGACAAGTTTTCTGACTTCTTCTGCCCTATTAATGCTAGCGTATTGGAAAGCTATTGAACCTGCCACATTGCTAAATCTGTTTGTAAGCTCAAGAAGTTTTCTAGTGGAGGTTTTTGGGTCTTTTAGATATAGTTTCATGTCATCAGCAAAAAGCAATAGCTTGACTTTTTCTGTCCCTGGTGTGATTCCTTTGATTTGCTCCATCTAGGGTCTCGAGGATTATATTGAATAAAAGTGGTGAGAGTGGGCAACCCGATCTTGTTCCGGAGTTTAGTAGAAATAATTTCAGCATTTCTCCATTTCGTATTATACTAGGTGTGAGTTTTTCATATATGACCTTAGCATAGTTATGATATGTTTCTTTGGTTTGTATCTTCTCCAGAATTTTGGGCATAAGTGGGTGCTGGATTTTATCAAATTATTTTTCTACATTAACTGACATAATTATTTGGTTTTGTCCTTAATGCTGTTTATGTGATGAATCACATTTATTGATTTGCGTATGTTGAATCAGCCTTGCATCCCTGGAATGAAACCCACTCGATTGTGATGAATTGTCTTTTTTTTTTTTTTTAAAGAAAGAGAGGAAGAGAGTGAGACACACAGAAAGAGAGAGTCAATTTTATTTTTTCATCTGGCTATTTTTTCTTGAACACTTAGTTATGTATGTGGTGCTGGGGTTTGAATCTAGGTCCTTGCATATTACAGGTAATTGCCCTATTTGCTGAGCCAGCACTTCAGCCTGAATAATGTTTTTGATGTGTTTTTGAATGTGGTTTGCTAGAAATTATTAAGATTTTTTGTGTCGGTGCATATCAGGATATTGGTCTGTAGTTTTCTTTTTTTGATGTTTGGTGTTGGTATCAGGGTTGTGTTTGTCTCCTAATAGTGTTTGGGAGAGTTTCCTCCTTTTCAATTTCTTGGAATAGCTTAATAAGGAGAGTTGTTAGCTCCTCTTTATAGGTGTTAAAATTCAGCAGGGAATCCATCAGGTCCTGGGCTTTTCTTCTTTGGAAGGCTTTAAATATCTCTATTGATTTCAGTGCCTGTTATTTAGATTTTTAGGTTTTTCAATATTATCCTGCATCAATTTGGGAATGTTGTATGTATCTAGAAATTCTTCCAAATCTTCCAGATTATCTGATTTACAGGACTATATGTTTTCAAAATAAGTTCTGGTCATCTGTTGGATTTTCGTGTGGTCAGTGGTGATGCTCCGTTTTTATGGTTGATTTTGTTGATTTGCTTCATTTTCCTCCTTCTTTTAATGAGATTGGCTAAGGTTAAGTCCATTTTATTTAGTTTTTCAATGAATAAGCTCTTTGTTTTATCTACTCTTTTCATTGCTTTTTTTTTTAAGTTTTCCATTTCATTGATTTCAGCTCTGATCTTGAATATTTCCTGCCTTCTGCTGGCTTTGGGATTAGATTATTCTTCCTTTTGTAGGGATTTGAGGTGGAGCATAAACTTATTCACTTGAGATCTCTCCTGATGATATAATGTAGGCACTCAGTGCTATAAATTTGCCCCTTATGAATACTTTCATGCAGTCCCATATGTTTCCATACATTGAGTCTTCATTCTCATTCACTTCCAAGAATTTCTTGATTTCTGCTTTCATGTCTTCTTGGATCCATTCCTCATTTAGTAGGGTATTATTCAATCTCTATGTATATGCATGTTTTCTGTTATAATTTTTACCATTAATTGCTAGAATCATGGTGTCATGGTTAGATAGGATACATGGGATGATATCTGCTTCTTTGTATTTGCTGAGATTTCCTTTGTGAAATAGAATATGATCTATTTTGGAGGAGAATTCTTGCACTAGTGAGTTGAAGGTAAACTCAGCCAATTTCAGGTGGAATATTTTCAGATGTCAAGTGCATTTGATTTATGGAGTTGTTTAAGCTGGAAATCTCTTTATTGATGATCTGTCTCTTAGAGGAGTATTGAAGTTTCACAGTATTGTTATGTTGGGCTGTATATGTGATTTTATCATGTAGTAATTTTTCTGCATACTTGGGAGTGTTTGTGTTTGGAGCATAGGTATTTACTATGGTTGTGTCTTCCTGAGGTATCTTTCCCTTGACTATGTAGTGGCCTTCTTTATCTCTTCTGATTAAATATTGGTTGAAGTCTACTTTGTTGGATATAAGTATCACAACACCAGCTTGCTTTCTTGGACCATAATCTTGGTTGATTTTTTTTCCATCCTTTCACCTCAATCTGTAGATGTCTTTGGCTGTAAGATGGGTCTCCCATAAACAGCATGTTATTGGATCATGTTTTTAATTCAATCTGCTTATCTGTGTCATTTGATTGGCACATTGAGACCATTCGCATTCTGTGTTAGGATAGTTAAATGGTTATGGTTCATTATAATCATGTTTTATTAGTGAGGTCTGTGTTGTCTTGGTTGATTTTTGATAGCATGTACATTTATTGAATTTCCTCGATTTGAGAGTTTTGAGAAGCATTTGCTTTTTCCTCTATCTGAAGTTTATCTTTGAGATTTCTTTGCAAAGCTGTTTTTCTGTTCACGAATGCTGCAGATTAGATCTAATTGTGAAAAGTTCTTATTTTCCCATCGAATTTGAAGCTGACTTTTTTTTAAGGAGAGGACAGTGAGAGAGAAAAAAAGACAGAGAGAATCAATTTTTAATTAGTTTTTCACATGACTTTCGTTGCTCTGACACCTAGTTGTATATTTGGGTGCTTGGATTTGAACCCGTGTAGTTGCACATGCCAGTCAAGCACTGTAACTGTCGAAAATGGGACAACTGGTAATAGCAGGATCCAAAATGTGACTCTGGCAACTAAGGAAGTCACCAAAGGAAGACAAATTAATAATTTGTCTATTAATAATAAGGAGGCAGATTAGGCATGTATGATGATGATGCACTTTGCTTGTTCTAATGGGAATCCTTATTGAATTCTGAATGTGATTTGGTATGTCTTTCGGCTTTTAATATTATTTCCTTGATTTCCCTGTTATATATTTTGAATATGATGTCTCAGTGAGCTTCTCTCTTGATTAGTCCTATAGATGTCCTATATGCTTCCTAGTTAAGCATATCCAACTCTGTTTTAATATAGAAAGACTTTAACTATTTTGTTGAGAATGCTCTTTATGCCTTTCATTCGTCTTTCTATTTCTAATGTATCCCAATTACTCTTAGTTTGTTTCTTCTGATTTTGTCTTAGACATTTTTAAAATTCTGCTCATGCTCTGTGGGGTTTTTTTTGTTTGTTTGTTTGTTTTTTGTAATCTATGTATTGAAGCTTACTCAGCTTATCCTCATTATTGGAAGTTCTTTCTTCCAGAGCTGAGGTTCTGTTTTCTGTAGAAGTTAGTCTGTTATTAAATTCTTCCTTCCCTCTTCTGATATGATTGACTGCAGAGTTTAGGCCTGTTACATCCTTTTTTAGTATGTCTATTTCTTTGAAAATAGTTTTTTGTCTCCTTAGTTTTCTTACTTTCTCCCTTCATTAAATCTTTAGGTTCACTTTTACTTTTAGTAATCAATCATTGATAATTTTTTCTAGATTTTCATCCTGTTTCCTGTCCATGGGCTCCTTGGTAGGAACTTGTGGGTTTGATATAAACCTTTTCTAGTTTGATTCCTCATTGTTGAAGATCTTTTGGATCTTTGAATTGAGGTTTCCTGTGAGGAAGCAAGGCAGGTCTCTAGGTGCTTCTTTCTTGCAGGTCAAACTGTTGGGTCAGACACCACCTCTATAATGACCACCTTCCTCTAGAAAGCTGCTTCTGCGTGGAGCCTCCTTTTGCTATACCTTTGGGGTCCAGGCCCCAGGGAGCATGTCTGGAACCTGTTGGGGGTGAGGTGCAGCCCACTGAATTATTGAAATGCAGCAGTGGTATGTGTCCCTGGTTCCTGGAATCCCAGATTAGAGTGGTAGGTCAAAATGGGCCTGCCTGCATGCTGCAATGGGACCTGCAATCCTTGACAGTGGGGATGGTCCCAATATATCTGGACCTGGCAGGTATGCACTGCAGCAGGGTTCTCCAGGTGGGGTTCCCCCTCATGGGTTTCCTTGGTGCCTGCAAGCATGGGACCAGAGGTCTGGGCCCTCCCCACAGCTGGGTGGTGTACCTCATGGGGGTCCTCCTTGAAGGTGTCATGGGTACCTGCCTGCCTGGGACCTCAGGCCTGGGCCCACGCAGCAGCTGGGTAGCCCACTGGGCATTTTTAAATAGCAGTTCTCTCTCTAAGAAGATCCATGTAGGGACTAAGATATAGGTCCACATATGTGATCTAAGATTCTTCAGGAAGTGAAGGAGATGGGAGCAAGAAACCTGAGCTGATACTCGTGATCACATTTGTCTCCATTAAGAGGTCAAACTGTGGCCTCATGGTTTATTTTCTAATCAGTGTTTTATTTCATAAACTCTGGTCCAAGAAACTATTTTTGAGGTTAAGGATTTCGGGAATGGGACAACTGGTAATAGCAGGATCCAAAATGTGACTCTGGCAACTAAGGAAGTCACCAAAGGAAGACAAATTAATAATTTGTCTAGTAATAATAAGGAGGCAGATTAGGCATCTATGATGATGATGCACTTTGCTTGTTCTAATAGGAATGCAAATGCAAGGAAGAACAATAAATGGCTCAGTTCGATTTACTAGGCAGTCAAAATAGAACAGTGCAGAGGATGACAGAAGTCAGGTATTCCTTGGTTTTTAAATCAAATACACTTTTATTACTAGTCTTTGATAATTTATTTATTCTGGAACAATTTTTTCTGGCTTGATTTTTCATGCTCATATCATTAATTAAAATTTAAATTCTGCTTTATCAAGGCATCTGAAGAAATCTCTACTGAATACTTACATGGGTAAATTTATAATGGGTCCAATGTCACAAAATTTTGACAAATAGAATTTTCATTCTAAAATGAATTTTCTTCTCAGGCTTATGAACTTTCTGTTCTTTGGCCCAACTACTCATAGTAAGTAACTATAATAAGTAACTTTCTTTATTTTTAAAGAGAGAGAGAGAGAAAAAAAGAATCAGTTTTATTTATTTTTTTCATCTGGTTTCATTTCTCTGATACTTTAGTTTTATATGTGGTGCTGGTATTTGAATCCACATCCTTCTGAATGCAGGAAAGCACTCCAACCATTGAGCTACCATTCTAGCCCCCCAAGTAACTTTCATTATAGCTGTTCTATGTCATTTTTAGGTAAGGAAAAGTTAAGTAAAAATTGCCAAGGTCATGTTTAGATAGCTGTTTAGATAGCTATTATTCTGCTCCATTTTTCAAATTTAAATGATAGTGTTTGACTTTCCATGAAACGTATAAACTCTTCAGCATGGTTCACTGCTATATGTGATAGTAGTTAAATAAAAAATTTCAACCTCATTTTTGTAACTATTTTTTTCCACTATTCTCCCTGTACTCGTGATAAGTTTGCTTCTTTTTCAACAGCATGCAATGATGTAGGGTTTTCTATGGGAGCATTATGGTTAAAGTCTTCTTCATAGTTCTCAAAAAGTCACTGAAATAATTTTTAGATTGGAGCCAATGTGTATGGTCAATGAGATTTTATTTTTAAATATTTCTCAATATTAAATGCAATCTTTCCACATGTTGTATTTTTAAAGTACATATAAAAATTTTATTTGTTCATTTTCTTTTTAACAGATAATTCTACCTCCTTTTATTTATAGACCTAAAGCCAACAGATAGAAAATTGAAATCTCATCAGCAATGTAACTCTAATTTTTAAAATACTATCTCATATAGTAATAGTTTTACAAATTTACACATTTTGTAGCTGAAATATGAGTGACAATTACAATCAGTCCTCAAAAAGATTTTATAAAAAAAAATCACTGTTGAAACTGCCATAAATTTAGAAGACAGATATGGTGTGGTTGATGATTGGCAGGGATAATTGGCAACTCCAAGCAGGCATTCAATCATTTCAGAGCCCATCAGAAGCAGGCAACAAAATCAACAATCACTTTTACATGTATCGTACTTTATCACTCAAACATATTTCAAAGCACACTGCATGACTGTACAATGACTAAAAGAAATAGCTACCAACACCAAGCAAGCTATTGAAAGCTAAATCTAGGGAAAAAGCAACTCATATGGAATTGACCAAAGAGAACAGAACATCTTTGGGCATGCTGATTTAAAGAAAAATATGTTAAATTTCAAGACACGAGGCCGCTTTGGGACATTTGTTCAATGATCCCTTTGGTAGAACTATGCAAATAACACCAGGAATTACTTAGGTTTTGCAGAGACAGTTCACAGAAACAGAAGAAACATTTCCAATATCCTTATTTCAATTATTTAAAGATCACAGATGAAGTATAAAGTGAATCACCTCAAAACTTTTATGACTTTTTAGAATTTGTTCTAGAACAAATTAAAATGTACAAGGATGAGGCAATCAAAACACTTCCCATGCTTTTATTATTAAAAGAAAATATTTTAATTAATGTTATTTATTTAATTTATATTATTTTAAAAGCACTGTCAATGCTTTCATTATTAAAATAATAAAATATTTTAAATAATATCTTTTCATAGTTTTTTTAAAATAAGCAGTATTACTATATAGTATCTAGTAATTGTACATTTTATTGGTGAAAAAGAGATACTTATGTTTTCAAATAGTTTCATATACTTTCTTTGGTGCAAGCTTTCTCAATTTAGACTTTTTGGACATTTTAGGCCAGTTCTTTAGGGGCTGGGTGCTCTCCAGGGTATTTTGGCATGTTTATCAGCTTCTCTGATTTCTCCCACTGAATGCAGCTATAACCACTAAAACATATAAAAAAGAATTAGATATCTCCATATATTTCCAAATATATATTTCCAAATATATTGCTTATTAGACTGTGTTTTTTGGGGGGTTTTCTTTCTTTTTTTTTTTTTTTTTGGTGGTGGTAGGAGTCAAATTGTAATCTCTTGTGAACCACTAGTGTAGTGTCATAGAAAACTAGTTTTATTGAGCCACTTCTGACATCTCAAAAGGAGTTATCCTTTACTTTACCAGTGTCTTTAGTATGGCCATGTCTATCAAACCATTTAACTTAACACACACTATTGTGAGAGCTAAACTCCTAGCATGTTGCCTTACCTGAACATATAGATCATGGATGAAAATTCATGATTCCATTTTTTGTCATGGATTCCATAAAGTCAGTTCAAAATGTGGCACATAGTATTTAAGAAAACAAATATATGTGTACTGAATATGTTGCTTTCTTTGCTGCATATTATGATTTCAAATCCAAAAACAACAAAAACAACTGTATGTCCAGAATAGTTTATTTGTAAATGTAGGGTATGCTTGTTTTATAGAAAAATAGCTGAAGGCTTTGATAAGCAGCAGAGAACTGAAAGGTAATACATGGTTATGCAGAAGCTGAGTCTAATGGCTAAATTTATCATTTCTTGGTTCCTAAACATAAACATCATATTATCCTCCCAAGGCAAGAAGGTATTAACTCAGGCCTCCAAAATTAAATAATTTCAATAAAATAGATTGGTCTTACAAAAGATATTAGAGAATGTGGGAACACACTGTTCATAAGCATATTAACCTGTTTTATACTGAACCTCACAGCATCACTGTGGGGACATTCAAATCATTTCATCAAGAGTATAAATCATAGTCCAGCAGGAAGTATTATCAGTTTAATGTAAGCTGGCAAGTAAAAAACTATAGAACTATGTGCCTTCTGTGAGGTCTTAATTTCTTTGGTTTATTTGGGGAATAAAAAAAGAATAAAAAAGCGCACATTTTCTCTTATAAAAATGTAAAATACAGCAACACAATAAAATATCTTATTGTGAAATGGTATTTCCAGTATGAAATTAGTACCAATGAACAAGTTAGTTTCCCATAGATCTATTTTCCTTTTTCTGAGCTTGAATGAAATTCTCATGAAAAAGAAATTTTTTTCTGTCTTTTGAAGAAAAACTTGAAAAGATTTCTTGTTCATAATGGATACTCTCGAGGATGAGCCTTCTTGTCCTAGATTAGCATTAGGCAGGTAAATTCATCTACTTAGTTTTTCCCTCTCTTTTTCAGTTCTTCTAGGGATGTGTAGCCAGTCATTGCATTAAAACAATGTATACTGTACTGTAATATCTGTGGATATCTCATAGTATTTTCATTCTCCTTACTTCTATAATTTCAGAAGGAATTGAAAACTGTCTTAGTATGGCTAAAAATAACCACACACATTTTTAAAACAACTTTGATTAGTACTAAATAATTCACTGCTTTGCTTCTTTTAATTCTTAGCCAGTTACAGTAAACTCCAAAGTTCTTTTATATGTTCATTCCTTATATAATTTTATATCAAATAATAATAATTTAGGTCACTTATTATTTTAAAAAATCAGCATGTTTATCTTCATAAAATAATTTTTGGATTTTTATTATGGTATTAAATTATTTTTTCACAGATGTATATTAGGGTATTCTTCCTCCAGGTATTCATATCTACCAGTTCGGAATAATGATAAAAGCATAAATGTTGCAAACTCTATTTGTTAGATGTCCAAATCTGCCAAAGTCTTATCTGTGCACTTGATAGATATTAACAAATCTGGCAAATATTATAGCCAAGGCAGCATCATCTTTATTCTACATTAGTAGGCTAGACATTTATAATGATTATGCATTTATCTTGGGCCAGCCTGAAAGCTGTAGCCAATTTTGGTCTATAATGGATTATTGTAACTTAATAAGAGCAACAAATAAATGCTGGTAGAAGACCTTTCATTTGTAGTTAATGTATAATCTAACACTCCTACTGCCTCTCCAGGTGTACAGAGAATGAAGTAGGGTAAACTACTATTAATTACTAGAAAATTTAATGTATTTTTTAATCACATATTTTCTAAGAGTATGTTTTGTGCCATACAGATAGGATAATGTGATGGATAAAGACATAAGAATATAAATTAGGTGGATGTAAACCATTATTATTATGGAAAAAATTGTAGAAGTCACAAAGGAACTTAGTAGAAGGAAAAAATTAAAGTTAGAACGATGACTAAAAGAAAAGTCAAGATAGTGGAGAAGTCAGCAAGGATTTCACAGAAGTGCTGACATTAGGGACAGACATCAAAGATATAGGTGAGAATTCACGAGGCAGGAAAGGGGAAAGAAGCTTGAAGGCATTGCAAACACAGCCATGGGTACACGAGAGACCATGGCCCAATTTGCTGAAGAAAAGAAAAAGTTATACAGGAACAATTCTCATATATAAAACCTTGAAATATATTGGGTTCTTACTAATAAATATCTTCTCATTTGGCTCTCAGTAATGGGAAACTATGAAAAACTTTAGATAAAGAAATTAACCTGATCATATTAGTGTTTTAGAAAGATATAACTAGTGGTAATGTCAAGAGAGAATCAACTGTGATTCCAGGAGTGCTTTACCACTGAGCTACTTCCCCAGACCTTTTTATATTTTTATTTTGAGACAGCGTATCAATAGTTGCTGAGACTGGCTTAGAACTTGTGATCCTCCTGCCTCAGCCCTCTGAGTCATTAGGATTACCAATGTATGTCACTGTGCCTAACTTTTCTAATATTTTTGTTGAGTTAAGATTTATAGTGACAATACTAAATAGAGACAATGTAATTGATAAAATATTCTTAAAGTAATGAGACTTCATCAAAAGGCTTATGGGCACTCACATTACATTAATGACACATACATACTTGCAGATTTACAAATGGATTAAAAGCCCAGTATATTGTTGCTATGCTCCTTGGTTCTAACATACAACACTAGTGACATTGAGTATGCATATTCTTTGAATTTTCATGCCAAAGTCTTTAAGACCCTAGGATTTATTAGGTTTATTTCTCAAATATTTGTGGATAACCCACTATAGACTGGGTTCTAGCTACTGAGAATAATTCTAAGGGTAGATTAGTACAATCACTTTTAACCATAGCTACAAGTCAATTACAATTATTATAATAAGAGCAAAATATCCCAGATGAAATATGTAACTAACAGGGGCTAGAGTGATGACCCAGCACTTGAGGCACTTGCCTGGCAAGTACAAGGATGCAGGTTCAAACCCCAGCTCCACGTACACAATAGAGTGTTGGAGCAATGTGGGCCACATGAAATATCAAATAAAAATTTATTCTCTCTCTCTCACTATTCCTCTCTCTCTTTATTTTTTTTAACTAATAGGAATTATTTTTTTTATTGCTTTGTGGTACTGAGGATTGAATCCTGGACCTTGTGCATGTTCACCAAGTATAGTACCACTGTGTTATATCCCCAGGCCTAGAAATTCTTAATTCCTTCTCTTGAACCCAATTCAGAGATGCCTGTCATGGAAAATGCAATTCTGTAGATCCAAGAAACTCAGGACAACGTAGAAAAACTTGAGAAGTAAGAAGATAAGTGAACTCTGCTGTGGAATGAATAGAGAAACTAAAGTACGGATGGGCAAAGGGTAGGGATGATAATTGTATTTAGGGAATGAGTTCTTCCCAGAATTTCCCTGTATTTGTGGTGGACGGTTTGGTTGTTTCTTGTACATATATTCATATCAAAAAAAAAAAAGAAGAAAATAAAAGAAAATATTAGTAGCAGTGTAGGATGGTAGAATGTCTTCAGGTTATGGTGGAGCCAAAAAGAAACATTAAATTCACAAAGGCCTGTTAATCCCTGATAATTTTATTATTCTCTACTTTCTTATTAAGAAATTTAGTTATTGTACAATCAAAAATGCATCCAAAGTAACAATATGATATGCATATATTCTCAGATTTACCCTGAGATCCCTCCCTAATCTCCTTCCCTTCCCCCTCCCCTACATGTCCCTTCCTCTCTCCTACCCAATACATATCTATGATTGCCCTAGATTATGTGTTGATTAGCATTTGCTGGGTCTAATACAAAGGGTTAACTACCTTTCACCCAGGTCTCAGTTTAGCTCCAGCTTTGACAAATAGGTAAAATCATTCAACCCTTCTCTACTTTTGACAGACCTGGTTCAGGCAAATACCAAATCTCTTAACAGCCTTCCCTCAGGGATAACACAGACACAGAATGATCTTTGATGGCATGATGAAAGTCTTTAAAAATCATTGGAGAACTTTCTATAAAGAGAAACTTGTGCCAAGGAATGAGAAATGCTGATGAGGAGTTTGGAAAGTGAAAAACTTCATGCATTTCTGTTGGGAATTTGTGAATTAATGGAACTGTTCTGAAGAGCACTCTGGAATTAACTGATAAAATTCACAGTATGTATACTTTATAAAGTTGCATCTTACTCATGGATCTGTTTACAGACAGTTCACAGTGGACAAATAAACAGGATGTTGATGTGTATTGTATACACTATAAAACTGAAAATAATCTATAATAGTCACTAATAAAATGAAGGAATGCAGTTATTTATATATAAGAATATGTGTGTATTATGATTAACATATGTAATATATACATATATATGTACGCATAAATGATAAATAAAAAATTAAATTGCACAGGACATCAATTAATGTATTTTTTAAAATTATATTAAGAGAAAGTAGCAAAATCTAGCTTAAAATTTCACATCTTTAATCATAAGGTCTATCTATATTTCACATGTGACCAGCTCCCACCCTGAAATACTTCTTTACATCAGTTTAGGAGGGAAGCAATGGCTGACGTTGAATATCAAAAATCTCACATCTAAAAATTCCATCATTTTTAGAAGTTGTCTCTTGAGAAATGGAGACAAAGGCTAAACAAATTTATGACACAATAATAAAATAGTAGGGAACCAAAAGGAGATGAGACAAGAATAAGTAGAGGCTGAAAATGTAGCACCCTTGTTCACAAAGTTAGAAACTTGAAAATATGCTGTAGATGATAGAATAATTAATATTGAATTCTAATCAGAATTGTGAGCTGATTAATATTTGTCATTAGAAAGATATTTGATGAGAGTGTGTAAGTTGGATTAGACTGAGAGACCAGTGGCATACCTCCAAATTAGTAGAATCATGTTATTAATTAACGTGAGATAAAAAGGAATAAGAGATACATCTAAGAAACAGCATAAGAGGGGCTGGAGTGATGGCTCGGCGGTTGTGGTGCTTGCCTGGCATGAACAAGTACACAAGTTAGAACCTCAGCACCCACATACACAACTAAGTGTTGTAGAAAAGAAAGCCATGTGAAAACACTAATAAAAATTGACTCTCTCTCTCTCTCTTTCTCTATCTCTCTCTGTTATTCTCTCTTAAAAAAAGGAAAAGAAAAAGAAACAGCATAAGAGAATCAAGAGGATGCATTGAATGCATTGATATGAGGATGCTATTTAGGAGAATTTTAGCCTCAGAACAGCTGGACTTCATATCAATCTGTGGTTTTATTTTAAAAAGAGAAAAATGTTTGGCAAAGTTAAAGACCCTAAATTTCCATTTTTAAAAATGGAATTAGATGGATTTTAGAATTAAGCAACAAAAAGAGTTATCCACTTGCAATAGGAAGAACATATTTCAGCTCATGTGTTCTGTCTGATGGTCCTATCCAATCAGCATTCAGCTGAAGGAATCTCTTGGCATTATGTAGTCTATTGCCCCTTCTGCAGTGGGACAGGCTTTGTGGGTTAAAGGAAATCATAAGCCAAATATAACTGATTAATGGAAGCTTGATATAGTCACTTTTTACAGGACCATAATATCATTATTTGGTCCTTGCAGACATGAAAATGATCTTCAGGAAAGGTAATGGTGTTGAATTTAGAATTCTTTTAAAAACAGCATCAACACTGCATTGTATAAGAGGTAAATGTTGAAAATTATCCTCGATGAAGATGAAAACTTAGGATTGAAATTATTTTTGAGGGAAAAATTGGGACCCTAGAAGAAAAGCTTTTAAAAAAATTGTTGAAAATAGGGTTGAAGTGGTAGCTCAGCGGTTGCACCTCTTGCCTGGCATGCATGGGAATATGGGTTCAATCCCCAGCACCACATACATAGCAAGGTGTTAAGCAACGAAGGCCACATGAAAATTAAATAAAATTGATTCTCTTTTTCTATCACTGTCCCTCTCTCTTTTTTTCAAAAAATCATAAGTAAACATCTTTAACATATAACATCTGTGTATTCCCATGCTAAGAATGAATGCATTATGCAGGCTTGGAGTGCAAATTCGTGTTTATTAAAGATCAGCCCATAAACTGAGAATGTTCCAAGAGCCAGACAGCTTGCACCAGCCCTGAGTGAAGCTTTCCTTAGGGAGTAAACTGATTACAGATTGGCAGTGATGGGGGGCATTTGGCATTAATATACTTAAAATATGTTGTCATGCTTAAACTTTTATTAACTCATAACATAGATATAAGTGCATACGAAATCATTGCTTTGTGCTT
Source organism: Aplodontia rufa (assembly GCA_004027875.1). Lineage (NCBI taxonomy): Eukaryota > Metazoa > Chordata > Mammalia > Rodentia > Aplodontiidae > Aplodontia > Aplodontia rufa. The sequence goes on from PVKS010004069.1 coordinate 58,963, forward strand.
CTTTCCACAATACTTAACTTTCTAGTCGTATAAAAAATATACAATAGCAGCATTTTAATGCAAGATCAATAATTTTAAAAATAACATGTAGAATGTCTTTACATAGCAGAACATATTTTCAAATGTGTGCCAAGAGACTTTATTTATTCCTGAGAGTTAAGTTACATTGGAAGAAACAAAGATTCTCACAAAGAGGCTTCAATTCAAGTTTCCTCTAAGGACATGGCTTGCAGGACATAGGCAAAAAGTCAAAGCCGAATCTTTTCCTGTCTTGTAACTTCTTGTTTTTTAATCTTGAGTCTTGATAATACCATGCTGCTATATTGATTGCCCATTTTCTTTAAACATTTTATTCCAGGACTTTTAACCATGAATTGTAGCAATGTGGAGAAAATGGAATTTTCAATACCAATTCAACATTGAGCATGATGGTACTAAAGCCACTAGAAGTCATTTTTCATGATTTAAATTACATTTTGAGTGCACTCCTTGTTTCTACTAACTTTATTTTTATGTTAACTAAAGCAGACACAAACAAGGGAGAATGAGCCTTATTTTTCATGATCTGGTCTATTCTGACATTTTAGAAAAATCTATTTATTCAATTGTTTATTTTAAGCAAAGTCATCATTTTAGGATTATTTTGGTATGTTACAAATATTTTCATATATTTAGAACTTGACATTTAATCATTAATGTATGTTAGACCTTAAGAACTGTATGAAAAATAAGTACTAGATTTCCTATGTAGAACTTAAAATTGAGCAAGATAAGTTCTACTATCTTCAGAGATTAGCATTCAGTTTCAATGTTTATTCTATATTATCGCTGTATTACTTGATTTAAATTTCCTTATATTACCTGAAATCTTCATATGTCTTAGCTTTCTCTGCCTCTCTTATCCTTTTTTTTTAAGAGAGAGGGGGAGAGTGAAAGAGAGAGAAAGAGAGAAGCAATTTTTATTTAGCTTTTCATGTGACATTTTGTTGTGTACATGGTGCTAGGGTTTGAATTTGTGTACTTGCGCCTGAGAGGCAAACACCGTAACTGCTGAGCCACTGCTCCAGCCCCTTTGCTTATCCTTTTATTCATCTATTGCAGAGTCTTCCAATCTGGTAAAATTCTATATCACCTAAATCAATGAACACTATTTGCTATGGGTTTAACTTACAACAATCTTATCTCCTACTTCTAATTTATAATTACTTTAAAAGCTATATATGACAAAATGAAAAGGGAAAGAGACTGTTGTCTTTTTACATTACTTGGCAATTTGGTGCATATTATTAATTTTATATACCTGGGATAACCAAAGTTTAATGTACCTAGCTACCTTGTCCATAGTGCCATAGAAAGAACATGGCAGTTCTAAAATAGGAATTGACAAAAAATAAAACAAGTTTATGCTCCTCATCTCTGCAAGAAGAAAGTTTAATTTGCCTAGCTAACTTGCAGATTTCCTACCTAGTCTGCTTTGCCTTTAAGCTGTATGCTGTATAGAAAGTAATCTAGTAAAATTGTTTCCCTCTGTTACAGTTGGAAGAACAAGTGGATTGGGTACTTTCTTAAAGCTTCACAAGAAAGCTCTCTGATACTCTCCTGTTTAGATCGCCTTGGAATAAGTAGGTAGAAAGAAGTGTGTTAATAATTAGTTTTGAAATGAAATATTTCCAGTGAAATTTGGGAGCTTTCTAACAATTCCAGACTAGTCAAGTGTATTGGAGTTTTCTTCATTTCTATTTTGCTTCATTTGGAAGTGTAAATTTCCTTAATAAAATAATACTATGTTAATTTTCTGTCAACATACCTTGTCTTTATATCTCCCTCATGAAAACATTTTAGAAGAAAAGTTGAATGGCAAAGCAGAATTTTAAAATCCCTACTTCCCTTGGACAAATACTATAAGTGTGTGAGCATACCATCATTATTTCAACAGGGCCAGATTTTGACAATAACACCCAAATATACCCATGTATATCTTGTAGCATATATACTGTCAGGTGAATGAGGTCTTATTGATCTTTATAGCCTCAGAACATAGCATAGTAACTGATAGATAATTGCATGAATAAATGCAATGGAAATTGACAGAGAATAAACCATTAACAGGTCAAAATAATGAATTACACATTTTGAATTTATCATTTATTTATTATACAAAGGAAGTATATCTAATATAATGTATTGTTCTTTATGTACTAAGACAACCTCTTTTTCCTCAGGAATGTGTATTTGAATATTTCTTCCACTTAGCAGTGAAGGAACTTTATATAGTCATTCTCTTCTTCTGCTTGTGACTAATTGCAATTATTAGTTAAGTAAATGGGTAAAATAGGGTGTACAATGGAAAACCAAGGAACAGAATGGCTGTCTTTTTATTTCTCATATGTAGAATGAATACCTGAACTTGGCTTCATTAATACCAAGCTATTGAGCTGAGATAATGGGTCCAGATTGTTATAACAGCAGGTATCAAGTCTAATTTAATTCACTTATAACTGTTTTCATAGGACTGCTATTTAGGCATATGTATTTTACAAGATTTCTAATACATTATGTATTCACATTCTAGAGGTAGGGTCTATAAAGTGAACATCAACTTGTTAACCACTTCCTACTTAACTTATTCAAATAGGCTACTGAGTTGCTGCCACAAATGGTGTCTTCAGGCAAATATAGTCCCACTACAGACTTTGTGGTTAGCTGGTCAGGTTCCAAGGAAAGTGGTATAGTGTAACAATATATGAGGCAAATAGAAAGTTTCACTTTGGGAAGATAGCATGAGAAGACAAAATTTAATATTTAGTGACATAGATTTTTGAGCTGTTCTCAGGTAGCATAAGATTCCAAAACCACTTGGTCCAAATCATTACAATCTATCATTCAAGCAATCCCATTCATTCATATATATTTATATGTGAATGAATACATACACACATACACACACACACTGCCTGTTTGGGGGTGAAAAAGAGGTTTAACAACCTTTAGGCAAAATACAGTTATATGATTTATGTCCAATGTTTGTATGTTTTACAGAAATATAGCCATGAGCACTTATTTATTTTTCTATGATTGGGTTCATGTTATAAAAGCTCAGATGATTAGTGGTAAAATGATACTAATAATGCACAAAGTCTGTAATATTTACTATCTGGAACTTTATAGAGAAAACTTTCTGAATACTAGGCTAGAGAACAAATTTTAGTTGACCAAAAATGAAAGATTTGCCAGGTTAACTTACTTTGTCCTTGTAAAGACAAATAGAAGGTTACATATTCTCTAAAAAGTATTCTGTACTCTAACTTTGTTCTTCAGGTTTGAGAATTTTAAAAACAATTCTTAAATTGTGCTGGAACTCATTAATTTTTCCAAACTATCACAGTCTGATAATCCAACCTTTGCAATCTGGAGGAAGAGTTTGGTCATCACCCTTAACAGCCAACCAATACAACAGAGCTGGGAATGCTAGTGCAGCACTTCTGGAGTGTGTTGGGAGAGCCAGAGGAGACATTTGGATACACTAAACCAAACCCAACATGTAATGGAAGGATGTGATCTGCTTTCCAAGCTCTGCAGAACTCAAGTTTCCTTTGTTACTTTTTGACCTTACACACATCTATTCATGCTCGGGTGATGTCCATGCATGACTACTATCACATCTTTATCTACACCAGACAGACTAAACTTCCACTTATTTTCCAAGATGGAGATTTAGAAACACTTCTGTTAGCTACATATTTCAGAACTGAAGCTCTCTCTCTCTCAAAATATGTGAGAGGTGAGATTTAATAATACAGGGATGTGAAATCATCTTTTTGCCTAGATACAACTAGCAGTGATTGTGGTGATGGATTCACAACTCTGTGTACAAACACCAAACATCAGATTAAATAATTTAAATGGATGGATTGTGACATGTCAACTGAATCTCAATAAAGTTGCTTTTTAAATATATATTAGCCTATCCTAGGTCTTATGCCTGTTCCATGGCCAATAACTTCACTGCCATTTCAAAAAAAAAAAAAAAGTATGCTCCTAAAGGAAAAATTGGGTGATATTATCAATAGAAAGAGAGAAGTGTGGGGAATGAAATTGATTAAATAATGTTACATGCACGTACCAGTATACCACAGAGAACTCTTCCATTCTGTATAATCATCTGCGCCAAAATAAATGAAAGAAAAAACTGGGGTAAAGTTTGCCAGACAAAGAAATGCAAAAGATATAGGATCAATATTAAGATAACTTTCTACCATCATCAGAATTTCCTCAACTCCTTAAACTGCTTGTAATGCAGCCTCCTGTTATGCTTGAAAGATTCTGACTGAAAGCAGAAGAAATCCATTTATATACAACCATAGCTGAAAGATTAAATCCATAACTCTGATTTACTAGAGGAAATAAATTAGAAAAACATCATAAAATGATTTAAAATTTGAAACGCAAAACTGTTGAATGATTATTTTTATTGTATGCCATTTAAAAAGTAACCTTTGCTTTCTTTTCCTCTAATATACTCTTTAAAATTGAAAGAGCCATTTTAATTTTGAATATGAATTGTATAATGTGGTCAAAATATGATACATTGATAGCTAAGGAAAATTTTTAAAAATTAACATAAAATTTTATTGTATTAGTGGGCATAATATAGTGTTTCCTCATGTGTATGCACCACATAATCTTTGAATCAGTTTAAGCATATTTATACCTCCAAAACATATCATTTCTTTATGGTAAAAACTTCAAAATTCTTTTTTTTAATTATTTTTAAAGAAAGAGAGAAGGACAGTGATAGAGAAAGAAAGGCAGAAGCAATTTTATTTAGTTTTTTATGGACTTTCATTGCTCAGGACACTTCATTGTGTACGTGGTGCTGGAGTTTGAACCTGTGTACTCACGTTTGCAAGGCAAGAGCCATAACTGCTGAGCCACCGCTCCAGCCCTCAAAATTCTTTATTACAGCATTTTGCAAGGTATAGAACATTGTTCTTGTCTATAGTCACCCTGCTCTGTAATAGCACACCAGAAATCATCGCTCCTGTCTAACTGCAGCTCGGTACCCAGTGATCAACATTTTCCCATACCTCCCCAGCTGCACTCACCCTGGCCTCCAGGAACCACCATTCTATTTTCAACTTTTGTGAGATTAACTTCTTTATATTATGCACAAGTGAGATTACACATTATTTGTCTTTCTGTTCCTGGCTTATTTCACTTAATAATGATCTCCAGTTCCATCCTTGTTGTCTCAAATGACAGGATTTCATTTTTTTATGATCAAATAGTAATCCATCGTGTGTATGTACCACATTTTCTTTACCTGATCATCAGTTGATGGGCATTTCTGCGCTACTATGAATCATGCTACAATGAACATGGAAGTGAAGATGTCTATTTAACATACTTCATTTCAAGGAAATTTTATAACATTGAACTAAAAGTAACATGTTTCTACACAAGAGCAGTGGATAAGGGTGAGAAGACATTGAGAATAGGCAGCTTATCTTTGTACCTAAAGTCCCTATGCATTGAAAATGAAAATCCATTATCACGCTATTTATCTATTTGGGATGCATAAAAACCTGATTTAGAAAAGTTAGTGATTCCAACCTCTAGTAATATAGCCCATTTCTAATGCATTTTATATGATAATACAAAAGATCAGATCTTAAGGGAAAGATGGATAACAATTTCCATTTTAGCCAGACTGATTTCGCCAAGTGAAAACAAATTTGAACAAATTCCAATGAAAGATAATGCTTCACTAAGTATATAATTTGTTTAATAATCAAAGCAACTACCTTTATGCATATGATTATGTATTAATTAATGTAAAGTTCACTATAAATTCTCTTTACAATGTAAGCTGCTTTCTGTCATTTTATATTTCACTACTTAGTGACTTTTAATACATGTGTTTCTAATTTAAGTGAATGCTCAAAGATATAAATTAATAAGTCTGCTGAATTTTTTCCTTGTTTGCTCTTGTTTAGACAAGCAAACTCCATGATCCCCTAATATTCTGAGTCACATGTATGGAAAGCTTATTATGCTAATGTTATAGATATTTTGAATATTAGAATAATCTCCATAGTCAAGTGGAACTAAAGTGTTAATGTAATTAAATTCCTAATTTCAAATCCAAGTGTTTTGCCTCCCTATAGTAATTCCTTTTTATTAAGTAGGAAGCATATATAGGAAGCACATATAAACCTCTCCATGCTGAAGATCTCTGAAGTCCTACTCAGATATTTTTACTTTGATTATCAAAACATTATAATAGGTAAGATTGATTATTCTGTAATATTATAACTGGAACAATTTAAGAATTAGTGATTTTATTATATTTATTAAGGTGATGAATACTTTTAAGAATTATTTAAATAAGATTATCTCCAAAAATGACTCAGTGTTCACATGTGTACATATATGCACAGACACATACATGTATAGATACATATACTTCCATATTATTTATATTACATACACTTCCATATTATTTATAGAAGTATTAAGTATAAAATTACTGTGTGATCTTATACTGATTTTCTCACTGTAGCAATGAAAATTGTAGTTTCTTAGTGGGATGGTGGTGGTGGTTGAGAAGGGTTTGTCTTTAAGATTCTGAGCAATCTAATCTGTGTGTCCTGTCGTGTTCTGGTATAATCTGTCTTGACTTTGATATAGTAATTAGCTTGTGGTTTAAACATATAGTATAGAATTCTGAGTAGTCTTCAGCTTCTCTTTTATTCACTTGTTTTGCTAGTCAGCTTTCTATCACGGTGACCAAAACACCTGACAAAAACAACTGACAGGAAGAAAAGTTTATTTTGATTTACAGTTTCAGAGGTTTTAGTACATTTTCTGCTGACTCCATGGCTCTGGGCCTGAGATGAGGCAGGATACCATGGAGGATGTGTGTATTAAAGAAAATTTTCTCATGGCAGCCAGGAAGCAGTAAAAGAGAGAGAAATAGAGGTGGTTTAGGGATAGATATAGTCCAAGGGCATGACCCCAATGAGCTACCTCCTCCAGGTATCACCAACTTGCTTAAATTTGTCATCCAGGAATTTATTCAAACTATTAATCCACCCAGTGGGTCAATCCACAGATGAAGTTGCAGTTGTCATGATCCAATCTTTTTACCTCTGAATAATACTGCATCATCTAACACATGACCTTTCCTGGGAGCATTCCAAGACTCAATTTATAAATTTTACTTATGAAGCAAAATTTAGTATTTGCAATGCCAGTGTTCTCTGTTTGTCTCTTTAACCTGTTCCTAAGTAACTTATAACAAATGACATATTTTTAACAGGTCAACATTCTAAACCTGACTTAGAACTATGAATGAGAACTTGATTTGGAAATGAACTAAGAAAACATGTCATTTGGCAAGTGGAAGAGACTAAAAGGATCCACATGAAAATGGATTAAAACTGGAGACATTTGGAATAAGATCATATTTATCTTAATATAGATGAAAGTGTTTACTTACAAAAATACTCATGTCTGCATATATATGGATTTATATAAATATGCATATATACTTTTGCTCATCAGTTTAGAGGTTATAAAACAAATGGTGCCCTTATAACAATAAGCACACCTAGAATGGATTTCTTGAATTCTAATACCATTCTCCAATAAAAATAACTGAAGTTCCTTGAAGGAATGGCAAAAATCTAGTACATGGCAGGATATATACAAGATAAGTCTGAAACAGTTTTTAATGTCAGAATACAAGAAGTGTTCAAAATACACCCACTGATGTGTGTCAAAGGCACATATAGCAAACCAAAGAAACTACCATTTGCAAAAGTTGCAACAATTTGAGCAAGAAAATGAAGAAAACAGCATTAAATTATAACCCAAATGATATAATAAGCAAACATTCATGGATAAATGCTGAAATATACAACTGAATAAATAAATAAATGCAGAGACTAATGTGCTATGCAGAATTCCAAATAATTTATGCATATGCACTTTAAGAAAGTTAATTTTATTTTCAACTTCCCTGGACTAAGGTACACATAGATAGTTGATATAACATTATCTCATAGTATGTCCATATAGATATTTGTGGAAGAGATTAGTCATTAAATAAGTGGACAAAGTAAAAAACAGTGTGCCCTGACCAATATTGTCAAAATTGTCTGAACTTCTAATGGCTCAGAAGAATAAAAGGTAGTCAATAGACAAATATTTTCTCATTTAAATAGGACATCATCTTATCCTGTTCTTGCTTCTTTGGCTGTTAATCAATACCCATACTTTTACCCTCTCCCACACTCTCCATTTACCCTCACAATGAATTATGCCACTGACTCCTGATTCTCCCACTTGTAGATGACTTCTAGGCCAATTCCCATAATTAATCTCCTCATTTTATATATAATGAGCGTTTTCTGGAGAAAGGCTAACCGATACACTCTGTGCTCAAGGAGGAGAACACTTAGGAGATAGCTTACAGATATTAACTTTCTTCCAAAAAGTAATAGCATGCAAAAGTAGAATAAACACTAACTTTCCAGTAGAAAAGCTACACCTCATCTAGGGGATCAAAGATATCATTTCATAAATCATGTGGATAGTATATACCCTGCTATGATGGGAAGAAAATGACAATGCTGAGTTTCTCCCTCAAACCCATAATTCAAGCTTTATTTTTTAAAATAACAAAATATTCCAAAGGGGGACATCCTGTAAAACTGTCCATTACTCAAAACTGTCAAGATCACAAAGCTAGAAATCCTAGAAATTCACAAACAAGAGAGACTAAGAAAATGTGTCTACTACATACAATGTGGTAAAAAGGATGGGATCTTGAAATGGAAGAGCAGCAACAAATAAACTAAAAAATCTTAGTATGAGATTAGTTTAGTTATGATAACTTATTATTATTAGTTCATTAATTTTAACATATGTGCCCTAAGACACTGATAACAGGGCATAGTTGATGTTGGTCTGAGAAATCCGTGTACTTCCATTTGAATTCTTCTTTAAAGTTAGAATGAGAATAGAGTCTCTTTAAATCTAACTAATAGACAAAAACCACAAAGAAGAACAGACCAATAATTCTTTCATGACTACTCTGGACAAAACATCCTCCTCATCCACTGCCCTTGCATACCATATGACCTTTCCCTTGGAGAACCATAAAATTTCCTTAGTGAGCAATAAATGCAAAACCTCAAGAACACTGACATCATGTACCAGTAACATACATAAAATTATTGGAAAATATAGAGTTTTAGTACCATTGATTTAGATAGTATTTTTTAAAATTTAATAATGTCTATTTAATTGGCTCACAGTGTCTGAAAATTTGACAAATGACCCTGCTTCCGCAGCAAGTTGATTCCAGCCAATACACGATCACTTGGAAGTGTACACAAGCTCAGCTTGGCAAAAATGCTAAGCCACTAGTAAGTGACTTTTAAATAAGCCACAAAATATTGTGATGTAAATTTTTAATAAGGTCTGGATATTTAAATACCTTTTTAAGAAAGTCCACATAATTAATTCAGTTCCCAAATCTGTTATCAAATGCTATTCTTTAGGATGTTCTGCCCAATTGCAATGGAGCAAACTGATAGGGAGAGAGGAGAGAAAGAAATTCATCACAACATACACCATACACTGCAGTTTGCCTAGAGCCTCCATTGATGTTGCTATACCATTGCAATTTAAAATGGTTTAATCCTCAAAAGTGTTCTAATCTAAATCAGAAATTACGTGATTGCTCTACCTTAAGGTTATGGAAGAATGTGTCCATGATCCTAACATGGAATCCGAAATTGGAGTGGTTTGTAAGAAAAGAGTTGGAAAGATACAATTCAAATGCTTAAATAATAATTTTGTATGTCATATGGAGAATAAATTAGAGGATAAAAGGATGGGAAAACGGAGACAAGAACTTTATAATAAATTTAAAATATTATGAAAATTTCTTTAAAAAGCAAAAGGCATCCTCTCTGCCTTGTGGGAGCTAACAATCTGTTCAGTGAAGCACAATATATTTTAATAAGAAGTACATTTAAATATATCATAACAGAAATATTAAGATTATTTTTGTAGTCACAATAAACAGTTTATGGACACACAAGTTTTACAAATCTCTCTGTTAGCTCATGTGTGTATTCTTCATCTTGATTTATGAAGGTGGTCATTGCTCTACATTTGTGGGAACTGATCCATGTCAGTCTAATGCCTATTAGTGTTTGATTAATTGTTCTCATTACATACATACAATCTAATCTGGAGACAGCACCTCCTCATCCTAGAATCTCTTATGGGCTCTGAGACCAATATTGATCTGTCCCTTTCACTGCTACAGTAGAGTCGTCCCAATTTGTTACCTCATATACCACCTGGAGCTCTTTCTCAAATCTCCTCTTACGCATCTCCTCAGACACTGAAACTGATGATCTCACTGCAGTGAGATTGAGCCACTTTCCATTGGCCTTACTGCAAAAAAACACCCCAATGGAGCTTCTTCAGTTTCTGTCTTTATCCAGTTCCATTCTGGCCTTGATCTTACCCTCTGCTTTGATTTCTGATCATTAGACTTAGACAATCCATCTCTTAGCTCAGATCTATCTGTACAATACTGTAGCCAGTATTTGATCAAGTGTTTTTCCTTCTCACTGCACACTATTTACCTAGTCTAAAATGAAGCAAAGTGTGAGAACAATGTATATGTCCTATGTGTATGTAAATACCACAATAATTGAGGAATCAGAACAAATGGAATAGCATAGTACATTTCATTAAAAATCCAACATGTGAACTTTCAGTTAGTAGTGGAAATGATGAGAAAAGATAGATCAGTACCCATAGGATCAGAAAATGTTTTAAGGAAAAAGAGTATTCTGACAGTGAAATCAACTTCAACAGACATCTACTTGATGATTATTTTTTTTTCTTAATTTTCTTTCCCAACAGAATATCAGCCTCTTTAGAATGGGATTCTGGATTTAAAAAAAATCACCTATCACAGAGTTTGTCATATATAGAAGTCTTATAGATATTGGTGAAATAAAAGCTGAAAGCGGATCACTACTCACAGTGTATTAAAAGTGGATCACTACTCACAGTGTATTAAAAGTGGATCACTACTCACAGTGTACTAACCTGCACTTGGATAACCTCTGTGTTGGAAAGTTGCATAGCAACCAACTAAAATCCGTAGTTCCCACTAGACTGTAATGCAGCCCAGGGCCATGTCTTGTTTTGTTACAGACGTGTCTTTTCCTTCTTTTTTATTATTATTTTTATTTCAAGAGAGATGGACAGTGTGAGAAGGAGACAGAGATAGAAACAATTTTTGTCCAGTTTTTCATGTGACTTTCATTCCTTGGACACTTCGTTGCGTCTGCCGTGCTGGGGTTTAAACTCATGTACTCTCCCATTGCAACCCAGCGCTGTAAATGCCGAGCCAATATTCCAGCCCCTACCTTTTCCTAACACAAGACAAGCACCACATAAGTATTTATATGAACAAGAAAATTTAATATAGTTAAAGTGAGATGCAATACATAAATATTAATTCTTACAAAAAACATTCAAAGGAAAAGAAAGGATCTGAATTGAATTTACTTTATTGCCACTGACAATTCTTAAGCTGTAGCTCAATCTATCCAGGAAACAATTAAGCACACAGAACACTATCATTATGCTTTACTCACTTAACAAAAAATTTGGCAATTTTTGACAGATGAATTGAGCTCTGTTCAGTTCTATATAATTGAAAAATCATAATGAGTTATAATTTAATAGAACAATAAGAGTGATAAGCACAGATTATACTTTTAAAATTTTAATACAGACTAAAAAGAGATGGCATTTATAGACACCTAACCCAAGAAATTCACCACACTTTAAGGGTCATTTAGGAAACTAATTTTTATTGTTTTCCAAAGAGAAAAGACAACATTACTATTACCATAGATGAGATAGCTAAATTAAAATTATATGGAATTGGAAGAAATAAACATATATATACACACACATATGCATATATATTCTAATTATACATATATATATTTTTTTTTCTAAGTTAATGTAGGGGAAAACGTCTGCCTTATATTTGAAAATATGTAATCTTCCCAGTTTTCAGTGTAAACCTTTTTTTGGAATTCTATGCAATATTGATTATCTTAATTTGAGGTTAAGGAGATAGTAAGGGTACCTGGGATATATGTGCCAGATCCCTTAATAGGCAGTAGTTCTTCGGTTTTATGACCAAGACTTCTATTCCCTGGTCTGACAAATAGCTAATGAAGAAGAAAAATTTTAATCAGACAGCCTTTATCTGTATTTCTGTTTTATTACTCTTTGTTATTCTTATTTTGTCTTTCAAGACATTACAATTTGTAGCTGGGAGCACTGGAATACTCCTGTAATCCCATTGGTACAGGAGGCTAAGGAAGAAGGCTCTCAAATGTAAGGCCAGCCTCAGCAACTTAGCAAAGCACTAAGCAATTTAGTGGGACTGTATCTTAAAATAAAAAAGACTGGGAATATAGTCCAGTTACAAAGTCCTTCTGGGTTCAATCCCCAGTACCAAAAATAGATAAACAAAAAATATCTTACAAACTGTAGAATTTATACGCTGATTTTTTTTTATGGAATATCCATCAGTTTGGGTAAGTCCAGTGTTTCCTCATGGTTAGAGTCAGGGTATGCATTTTTTGGTTAGATAACACCAAAACACTGTGTAATTCTTCTCAGTGCTTCATTTTAAAATGCAGTTGGATCTATTACTAGAGATGCTATATTCAACCGGTTGACTAGGTTGTATCTGCCAGGTTTCTTCTCTGTGAAGTTACTATTTTCCTTTGAAATTAGTAATTTTTGAGGAGACAAATTGAGTCTACACAATTATTTGTATCTCATCAAAATTTCACCTATATATGTTAATGTCTATTAATAACTATTGAATTGGATTGACTGATATAAGCATTTAATACATAGAATTTTATATACAAGATTAAAATCATGTTTTCAACACTAAAATAAAAGGGAATATTTGAGATAAAGGGTATAAATAATATATAATGATGATTTTTAAAAATGATTTTATAGGAAAAGCGTCAACAAATTAAAGTTTGGCTAGTCTGAACAGGTGATTTATGAGCTTAGAACTGAATGACAAGATGTCAATAATGCATAATCTGGGAGCTGATATTTATCAGCAGAGAAAGCACAACAGCAAAGCTTCCATGGAAGCAAAATATTGACATCTTCAGCAAACAGGAAAAAAAAGGTAAAACATAAAACATAAAGCATCAAAACTGAGCAGAAATGTAGAAGATGTAACTGGAGATATTGACAGGCCAGATCACGGGAGACACTGCAGGCTTTATAGTATTCATAAATTTTATGCTAAATGTCATAGAAGGGCATTAGAATAAAGAAATGCTATAGATAGTATAAACTATATATAAACATGCTTTTCACATAATTAATATATAATATGACATTTATTTCAGAAGATTTTCTGAAACTGATCCTCAATATCTATTATACTACTGAAAAATATGTGCACCATATTAAATAGTCATCAATAATGGGCAAATCTGTATATTATGTTTTAAACTCCAAGGTAGCAATACTAATTTGAATTAACATGGGCACAATCTAAATACTCGAGGATTCATACATAAAGAGTGATGAACACATGTAAAGAAATATGAATAAAAAGAGAAAGACAAAATCCTCAGAATAATTATTTTTAAATACTTTCTATGCTAGAGTTGAGAGTGTCTGGTAATTTCACTGTCCATCTTTGATGTTTCTCCAGAGGCACACATATTCCATGTTAGTTAATATAGGATTAAGCATGACAGGTTCTCATATATCCTAATGGCCGTCTCCCTTTTCTGGGTTAGCCAAGGTCAATCTTTTCTCATTCATCAAGTGCTTCACAAATCTAGGACATAGTTGCTTCACTGAACTTTTGGTTTTGTCTGCTGGTATATTTCACAATTAACTGTAAGAATATTATCAGCTTAAGTAAAAATTTGGAATTTCTTGGGTAATGTGCCATCCTAGGAGAACAGAAAACATGTAACGGTGAACAGATAACTTTCTAATTATTTCGATTTACCATAGCACAATCTTTACAGCATGTAGCAATTACTAAGCATGACTGCAAAATAATGTCTTCTTTTCCCACAGTTCCTCCAGCATAAATCAGACCAGAAAGCTTAGCGTTATCATAACTTACTGTATAAATTAAATAAAGTCTGGTATCAAATTTCCATAAAATTATATGGTATAGCATAGTAATTTGTATGTTCAAGAAACTTTCCAAAACTGAGGTCAATTTTCAGGATTTTTGCTCTTTACTTTTTAAGACATAATCTATTTTTTAAAAGAGAGAAAGAGAGAGAGAGAGAAAGAGGAGAGAATCAATTTTTATTGAGTTTTTCACATGGCTTTTGTTTCTCTGACACTTAGTTATGTACATGTTGCTGGGGTTTGAACCCGTGTACTTGCGCATGCCAGGCAAGTGCCGTAACCACCTAGCCACTGCTCCAGCCCCTAATCTATCTATTTTTAAAGTATCAAAAATTACACAGTTCAGCAGAATACTTAAGATTTTACATCTGATGAGAAAAAAAGACAAATTTTTTTTCCACTAATGAAAACTGTTTATTTTTCTAATTAGATATTCTAAAATTTACTGAAGACAGAATGACAGAAAAAAGAAGGGAGAGAAAGAAAGAGGAAGGGAGAAAAAAAGAAAGTATAATTGGAATAATTTTGAAAATTTCAGAAAAACCATAACCAAAACTCTGTTCAACCGTGCTTTATCAATAATACAAAGCGTTATCAATAATACAGACCGACTCCTAAAAGATAAATCTGATTGTCTGATCTTCAAGTTTGAAATTTAACTTAATAGTATCTATAAATAGAAATGATCCATCCTATTAAAAATACAAATTATCTATATTTCTCGCAGGAGACCATTACATGTGCAGTGGTTACAGTGTTTGCCTGCATGCACGAGGACCCAGGTTTAAACCTGAGCACCACATACACAACTAAGTGTCAGAAAAACAAAACCCAGTTGAAAAAATAAAATTGATTCTTCTTCTCTCTCTTTTTCCCTCCATCTCTTAAAAAAAAAAAGTTCCTCTCTCATATTTCCTTGAAATATTTTTTACTAAAAGGATAAAAAATTATGAAGCTTCCATTGGCTTTAAATAGAGATAAAAACATGCCAGCAAGGTAAAGACACTTTTCCACTCCTCTACAAATCTGTGTAGATTCTTTAAAAATGCTACTCTATTTGTAATTAAACAGGCCTGTGTCCAGACTCTGATGCCTCCGATAATCGACCATGCTAGCTTGAGCAAATGACTCATCCTGTAATGTGAGGTTCTAAATAACTACCTCATTGTTTATGGTGCAAACCAATGAAATAATACATAAAATGTGCTTGCACATTAGCAGACATTCAATTTAACATTACCCTCTTATCTACTTCATCATATTCCCTTATCTCTCACCATTTAATGGGAGAAACTAACCCATTCAATTTCCTATTTTATTTTACAACATTTTCTGAATATTCACTGTAGCAAGACCCGTACTAAACTATGAATATAGGAACATTTACTTTGACACTCTGATCTCAGAGGTTCAACAAACCCAACTAGAAGAAATATAAGTAATATAATACAAAGGCACAGCATAATAAAATTGCTTAAAGCAGAGATGAGAAAAATACTCAAAACAGAAAAAAGATACGTTATGTGAAAAGATACAAATTTAAGAATTTCTGCAAACGTGTTAAAATCTATATATAAAGAAGGAAATGGAATAAGATTTTTAAAATATTGATTGAAAAACACAAGATTCTGTCAAGTTTGAGTTCTATCAACAGGGTAAATAATCTTTTAAAATAAATACAGAAAAAAGTCTCAAAATTAACTGCCTATGACGAATCCTTCTTCTTCCAAAGATTTGTGAAATGTTAATTGAAGGATTTGGTTGGCTTGGAAACAGAGAGGAATGACGTGATACAGTTCTGTGTTGTTTGTCTCTCTATCTTGAAATTCAAAACGTCTCCTCTTCCCAAACCACTGGGAGTGACAGAGACCAGGATCTCACCTTACCTATTCCATCAGACATACTGCCAGGCAGAGTAGATGGTGGCCTCAGGGGAAACTGGACTCACGTGTCAAATAAGTAGGCATTTGAAGAGTGTAGCTACCTCAGTTCAGGTGATAGTTCAAAGGAAAAAAAGAAAACCAACACAACTTATATCTGTTTGGAAAGGATAGATAAAAATAAATCTAACAAAAAAATTAAAGAAATAGAGGAAGGTATTAGCAATGGCGAACAAGAATGAGAAATAGTTAAAGTACTGAAGCAAAATGATATAGGACATTATTTGAAGTAAAATATTGCATAATGAAATAAATAGCATTATGAATATTGAGGAGCAAATCATTCAGGGAAGTAATCAGATGGAAGAAATTTGCAAAGGAGGAAGAAGAGGGATGAGAAAATACTGTATATATATATATATATATATATATATATAAATGTAATATATATAAGGTAGAGGACTTAAAATTGTCCAGGTTTAAGACTCTTTACATGAAAAAAGGAAAGGGAGGTGATGGTGGAGATGGATTTTATTTGAATAATAATAAAGATTTTTAAAACCCTAGAATTAATAGTAAAAACTATTTTACAAAAGAGAAGACTAGTTAAACTGAGATTGCATTACTCATTTATTAATCACATTCAGCTAAAGAATACATGAGTCCACAGAGAAAGGGAAAGGGCATTATTTAACATGAAATTTCAAGGATTGCAATCATAATTTAATATATGATAAAGTACCTGCTAATCATTTTTTTTCATTACAAACATTAATCCAGGGGCACTTAAACCACTGAGCTATGTGCCCAGCCTGGTTTTTATCTTTATTTTGAGACAGTATCACACTACATTGCTTAGGGCCTTGCTAAGCTCCTGAGGTTGCTTTTGAAATTGCCATCTCCTGCATCAGCCTCCTGAGCCACTGGGATTACAGGTGTGTGCCAGCACACTAGACCAAATCATACATTTTAAAAGAATAATCTGCTACTAATATGTTTTTTAAATCTACATTTCTGCATATATATGTTTGAACACATTCTTATTTTCTGTCTTGATGGATAAATTGTTATATTCCAATATTGTGAAGCAGATAGGTATAAATTGTTGTCCTAAGTGTTTGCTATTTCTAGTGCCTTATACAAATCTTTGCATAGTAAACATAGTTGACATTATAAAAACTTTAGTTCTATTTTTCCTATGGGAGTATACTGATACAAATACTGAAAAAGAAAATAAATGCAATAAATAGTCATAGCTCCGCATCATTATTTTTATTTTAAAGACAGAGGGAGAGTGAAAGAGAGAAAGACAGATTCAGCTTTATTTAGTTTTTCATGGACTTTTCATTGCTCAGACACTTCATTGTGTACATGGTGCTGGGGTTTGAACACACACAGTCACCCATGTCAGGCATGCACTGTAACCTCCGGACTACTACTCAGCTCTTGCATCATTGTTTATTGATCATCTATATGATAGGCACCACAATATTAAGCACATATGTTAGTGAATTTGGGATTACATTCTAAGCTATATTAAAAGCATTTATAAAAGGTTTTATTATAAACATCATTATAAAAGATTACATTAGTAGTTTAGTTACACTTAAAATTCATCTTGTTTCAGGGTTTTATAATATAATGATTCATTCATTATTCCTGAATTTTCAAACTCTGATCTTTTTTTCCATAGACCTTAATGAACATTTTTCTACTAAATATCATAATCTTTTGTAGAAATCCTACAAAGTTCATTTGTCTTTTACTAAAATATAATCAGTCCATGTGGCTCCAGGAATTAATCACAATCAAACTTGTGGAAGACACATACTTTCTCTTCCTTTCCTTCTCTCTGTGTTTCTTCTAATTTAGACTAATATTTTATAAATCATTTTAAACTTGGTTTTAAAATTCTGCTTTCATAGCTCAAGACAAATACATATTTCTTATGTGGTGATAGGAAGAAAATAGTGAAATGAAAATCCTAATAAGAAAGGAGGAAAGCAGGTACCACGCTCAGCTACTTATAAGTAGAAAGAGTTAAAGTAGTAAATTCAGAAGAAATGGTTCAGTCCCATTAAAATTTGAGAACAGGGAGAAAAGAGCTTGAGGGAGAGAGGTAAAAGGAGAAAAATCTTCAGGAAGGAATGATGGGTTATATTATTCTCCCAAGGTGATAAAGATATCGAAGCTTATAACCATGTAGAATTTTAAATTTTGATCTAGTTGCCTTGGATATGGTCCACTTCTGTAGTCCTGGTAATAGGACAAAGTCTTAGCAATAATATTCATATATTAAGAAAAATCACATGAAGTTAAACAAGAAGGATTAGGCTCGGTATTGGCAGAAAATTCAAGAAGGAATTTAAAAATAGTATGTAATGTAGACAGAATGAGATCATGACAGAAAAATATATTTTTGGAATAAAATTTTTAGAGAATGAAATTGAATTTACATGCTTCAGAGATGAAAATAGAAAATGACTATATCCTGTTGACCTGCTTCTTATGGCTGAGATTCTCATTAGAATCATTGCAAATTGCATATCCTATAGTAATTAAAACCAGTTGTGGTTTAGTGTAACAAACAGCCTGAATGTTTGGGTAGAATTCTGGGACTCAGGGAGCCAGACCAGAATATCAGAATTCCTCCTCACTTGGCTTTACATAAGAGAATCAGAGCCATAAATAAGATTGCTGATTGGTGTGATCTCTAACACTGTTATTCCCTTGGATTTGAGTCCATTCAGCAAAAAAGGGAATGGAAACAAATTCCATTCAGAATTTGTTTATAAAACAATTAAGTGAATTTAAAAGAATAGATGAGATAATGCTGACTTGCTTTCTTGCTAATATATCCATCAATTAATTTCATTTTCCTGATGAAAATAATCTAACTTGTAAGGGAGCACTTTCCAACCTCAGGGAAAAGAGAAGTGTATAATTTTAACTGTTATAATTTGAAGCATGATAGGAAGTTTAGAGAATCAGAGGTAATGTCACTTAAGTTAATCATTTTTCTTTCAATACAGGTAAGAGTTCATTAAGCTGAAATCAAACTCCATCAATCATAAGTAAAAATTCAGTAACAAATGAGGGGTTTATCATGTTTTGAATCCAGATAAACTTGAAGAACAATGTGAATAAATGCATTGAAGCAGTTAAGCAGATTTCATTTTGTGAAAGAGCATAAGCCTTCAGTTTATATTTTCAGTGTGAACAACAAATAGTATAAAAATAAATTTTGAAATAAATTGATGACATGAGGACGCAAGATGCACTCAATTTTTTTAAACGGTTTTCAGTAAGCTCAAATTAAGAAATATCAATTTAAACAACTAATTCATTATGAATCAATCACCAACTGGGATGTCAAAATTGTTCTCCCATAAAATAAGATTTGAATATTACTTCAATTCTCATTCTGAAAAAGTGATTCAAATTTAAAAACTGTATGTAAACATCAAATCTGAAGAACCTTTACTGCTTAGTGAAAGTATGTGTCTTTAAATATGAGAAATTAATAGAAAAATCTTTAACAAAACTTTGCAATCTATAGTGCACGTCTGTTCTCTGAACAAATGTGTTTCCTTTAATGAAAGAAGAAACTTATATGTTTGAAAATTGATACTGAAATATTTTACAATATTACAGTTCTTATGAAGTCCATTATAAATCGTATTAAAAATTCTGAGTGGAAACATAAATGAACATATTTTTATAATAGATTTTTCAGTATAAATTTCATTGTACCAACATGTATATACGCTGTTTATTGATCTCTTTTATTGTCCATGGGAGAGAGAACTGACTTTAGAATGTTGAGTTTTAACTTTAGTTAATTTAGGCCGTTAAATAACATTTTCATGTCTCACAGTCTTCTGCTTTTTCACCTCTGAGTTTAAAACATGCTCCCAACTCACTCAGGTTGAAACCCAAAATCATTCCATTCTGTGCGCCGTACAAGACTAACCTGCAACTTTGAGTTTACTTTCCCATATATTGAAATGCACATTATTTCCTCATCTATCAATTATTTTGATATCAAGGTGCCTCCTGCCTCTCTATTGAAACAATTCCTTTTACAGTCCAACTAAATGTTTTATTTGTTGAATCCAGTGGTTCTTTTTGTCTTCACCTTTTTTTTTTTTAAGAGAGAGGGACAGAGAGTGAGAGAGAGAGAAAGAGAGAATCAATTTTATTTAGTTTTTCATGTGGCTCTCCTTGCTCTGTGACTTTGTTGTGTTCGTGGTGCTGGGGTTTGAACTCAGGTCCTTGCGCATGCCAGGTAAGCGCTGCCATAACAGCTGAGCCACTGCTCCAGCCCCTCCTATTTTGTTTTTAAATACCAACTATCAATTCCTTCCGGGTCTACTATTCTTTTGCCTCAGGGACAACACTATCCCTTTCCTATTTTTTTTTTCTTACTTTCTACAGTATTTTATAACCTTTCCTGGTCTGTTCTCTAGTAATCTAGATCATTTTATGAACTAGCTCATTCTAAGCTAGATCATCCCTATTCTCACACTTTATCAAGGGATCTCTTGATGGTATAGGCTGCCACATTTCCACTTCAATGCTAAACGCCCCACACCACCTTTTCCCTTTCCCTACTGATCAAAAACAGAACCCAACACTTCTTGACTCAGAAGAAACAAGTAGATTAGAAAGAAGAGAGGGAGGACTGGGCTGCCTTCTGCCCAGTGTTCCCCGCTTTGCTTTGCTTCTTGTGGAAGTTCTTCTGCTTACTTTTCTTTTTACAACAGTGTCCTCAATTCATCCCTAGTCTTCAAAAAGCTAGTAGTACTTACTCATTAAAAAAAAAACATAAAATCTGTTACTTGTTATTCTCAATCTCCAAACTCTGAAATAGTTGATACTGATAAAGGAACGTGGGAGCAATGGCCAACAAGGCTCAAGGCATGGAACTTGTTTCCTGATTTCTAGATTCTCACACATTCCATTTCCCATCTCCGCTTTCATGTCTCCTGTTTCTCTTGCTTTTCCAGTTGTTTCATGACTGTTCTGCCTTTACGTATGTCTCTATTCCCTTCTCTTCTTGTCACTTAGGAAAGTCTGCTACACAAACAGCTCATCTTTTTTTCTTACCCGTGTAGGAGAGCATCCCCACAGGTTCCTAACTGCTCTCACAGTGTTCTGCTGCATTCCTATTCAACACAGGCTTAGTGAATAAAGGAATAGACAAAAGCAAATGGGAAGCAAATAAAGACGATACACTGAGTGGGAGAGTAGCTCAAAATAGAAGGCACTAGCCATTACATTTGCTAAGAGGGACTAAAGCAAACTTTTTCTAATTCCCTTTATAAGTAGTCACCAAACATGACTCACAAATAACTCAAACAAAGGTGTCAAACTAAAGTCTTACGGGAGCTTTATTCCTGGACATGTCAGCTTTCATGAGGTGATGAGTATTGACCAAGTAGTTAAACAAATATATTCAACTTCAAGTAATTTTGAATGTAATAGTAACCAAAATCTAATGTTAATATCATTGTGATAACATAATATAAATTATTATTTTTAATGATTCATCTATTTGTAATATAAAAGAGAAATTTTCATACTTACATAGTCTTGTTGGACATGCAACTGTTCCATCAATATCCAATATTTGTAGGTAGATTATTAAACCTTTTAAATTAAGATGGAGATTTTTATATATAGTTATAAGCAGAAAGGAAAACACACCTGAGCAAAAGCCACATTCAAGGAAGAATCATCTTCTACTTTGTATGTAGTTAACTTGAGAAAACACTCAGTTTTTCTTTCACTTGCCAAGAGATTAGGAGACTTCATTAAGCCCTGTATTTGAGCTCCAGGAGGTGTCATCAACTCAGCAAGATTTTTTGCTGAGTCATCCAAACCCACACAGCTAAAAGCATTAATTTCACCACAAAAGTATTCTTGAAAGCTGTGCTGTTTCAGAAACAGAAGCAAAGTCAGCTGAAAAAGTACAGTCAAATTCAGCCTTAAGTGGAAATATATAAAAAAAATCAATTTTGAGGAAAGTGTTGTTATTTATTATAGGACAGAATTTAATCCAACAGGGTTTTTGTAGAGGGAATTTAATATATTGCTTGATCCTATATACCTTTCATATTGAAATGTTAGCCTGTTTCTATCATTTCAACTGTTAGACCTAAACCTTTGTCTCAGTGGGTTAACTGATGCATCCCGAAGTCCTGATTTTCAATATGTGGTAAGAAATAACTTTAAAAGGAGAAGGCAACCCAAACTGACAAAGTTGCTCCTTGCTGTAAACTCAAAAGCTTCCCTCCCTACCTGATACACAAGATGATCAAATCTGGTTTGCACTTAGGAACCATTCCCTTTTGATGGATTAATTATAAAACAATTCTTCGCATTTCCTGTGAATTCAAAATAATTAGAATCACTAACCTTCCTTGTCATTCTTGATTATTGTTTGTTTTAAATTTGACTGGCATTTACAATCTAAGCCAAATTGATTTTATGGCATTACATAAAGTTAATGTGTTAAATTGTATAGTGGCAATAAGAGAGACAAGTTAAAGTAAGTGTTTCAGCACTCAGAGGAAACACCAAAAGATTATTAACATACATCCTCAAAAACAAAGAAATCAAAATAATTCCCACAGGCCTTGATACTATCATTAATATTAAATAAGAGGATGTTGATTTCTGAAAGTTCAATGTCCATTTTTTTATATCTGATACACTTGAGAGATTACAGGTGGAATTTTTCAGATAATTCTTCAGTCCAAAGGAATTCCTTAAAATCTAGGAAACCCATGTTCATACAAGCCCACAGATAACATATTTTAAGTAAATCTTTTGAGATTTTTCTGGTTTGTGATTGCAAAGAATGATTCTGAGTTTTAATATTTGCATTTCATAATTAACGTTATGTTTTAGCCAATATAATTGAAAGTATAGATTCATCCTGAAAAAATACATACAATTTAGAATTTATTTTTGCATGTACTTAAATGGTCTTCTATTCTTTAAATAAGTTTAAATATTCCAAGACTTTCTTCTTTTATGTTTAATGAAAAAGCATGATACTAGTTAAAATATGGAAAGATTTCTTGAAGTTTAACAGCAATTGAAAGAAGCTTTTTTCTAATGTAAGACATCTACTTAACTTGTTTTTGTGCTCAAACCTTTTGCTATTTTTCAAATATTCTACTTTGTAAATATATAAAATATGTATTATCTCATTAAAATATATTCTACAATTGAAAATCAGAACTTTTGAAGGATTTCTTATTCTGTGATTTAGAAACATTGAAAAGAACTTACCATATTCATTTTACAAATAAACCATGAAGTTTAGTCCTGTAACAGAGTTCAAAAATATTTTACGTTTTATTTCACAATTCTCTGTTCTAGGGATGGGTAATTATATTTAATGATAGTCTTTAAAACTTGTACATATTATTAGTTGGAAATAAAGTCTAACAATAAATAATATAGGTTAGTATATTTAAATTGCACAATATCATCTGAGTAAGAAAGTAATAATTTTCATCAAAAACTTGAAAATTTCTTCAATGGAAGTCAGTATTATGTCTTTAACCACAGCTGACTATTGTAGTATGTTAACCAATTTACTATACGGTCATGTTGCTTATTTTTTAAATGTGATTTTAAGTATGCTTCTATTAATTACAGTACTAAGCTTATTAGTTTATAGTAGAAATTGGAAAAAAAGGAATTTATACTTGTGAATAATAAGTACACATATTCTTTTTTATTAAGAAATTTATTTGTTGAACAATCAAAGATGCTTCTAATGAAATTTGTGTAAGCAAAGTTATAATTATATTATCTATCAGTATAAATATACTGAAAGAATCTCTCAAACAACATCTATTTGTAAATCGTGATGCATGTGCCCAGAGTTGAACAGGGCATGGCAGATTTTCATGGGATAAGAATTTGACTTTTGTTCTTGGTTGTCTGTTTTGGGGGTATAGAAATTGCTCTTATTCCCAGTCAGTTTCCACTATGTAGTGTCTCATTCCTCTCTCCTTATAGGTTCTGTGAAGCTTAACTGTATCATCTCTTCAGGAACACAAGATATGTGGCCATAATATTTTATCTTATTAGATTATTATTAGTATGGTTTAGATATGAGATGTCTGCCAAAAGATCATGTATGAGTCCATGCAAGAAAATCTAGAGGTGAAAGAGTTGCATTATGAGAGCTTCAACCTAATCAGTGGATTACTCACTGATGTGGATTAACTGGCTGTTAACTGTTAACAGTAGACAGGTAGGGTGTGGCTGGAGGATGCAGGTCCTTAGGGGTGTGGGGGTTTCTATTCTGACCATGGTGAGGAAAGCTCTCTCTCTGTTTCCTTGTTGCCATATCCTGAGCTTCTTCTCTTCCACCATGCCTTTCCACCATGATGTTCTGCCTTACCTAGAGCCCAGAGCAATGGAATTGGTCATCTATGAACTGGGGACTCTGAAACCCTGAGCCTTAAATAAACTTTTCCTCCTCTACATTGTGCTTCTCAGGTATTTTGGTCACAAGGATGCAGAAGCTTGGAAAAATACTTGCTTAAAATTTGGCTTTCTAAGATCCATTGGCTCCTGTAAAAACTTGTGCACATTTAGATAGGCACAAATGTTTTTAATTTCTTTTAACAATTTATGAACATATACATGAATTTAGATAGTACCTTGTCTTGACTAAAATTTTCTTTAACTTGCTTTTCTTGATATTATTTTAAATTTAAAATACATGTCATATAAATTGAAATTGAGGACCTACTTGTACACTATTTTTTATTAAACTACTAATCACTATAACAGAACAAGTAATTTGCCCTTATGAAAATACAAGCCACATGCGCATTTCCAATTTTTAGCTGTTTCTGGTTTAACATTTCATAATAATTCATTCAATTTTTATGTTCTGTAAGTGACATTCTTTTTATCTTAACTTGCAAGTTAAAGTTTAGTGGCCTTTTCACCGTCCCAGTGTACAGAAAATAAAATAAAGAAAGGAGCTGGAGCTGTGTCTCAGAAGTAGAGTGCTTGCCTGGCATGCACAAAGACATGGGTTCAAATCCTAGTACCACATAGACAACTAAGTGTTAGAGAAACAAAACCA
Source organism: Aplodontia rufa (assembly GCA_004027875.1). Lineage (NCBI taxonomy): Eukaryota > Metazoa > Chordata > Mammalia > Rodentia > Aplodontiidae > Aplodontia > Aplodontia rufa. The sequence continues at coordinate 84,220 of PVKS010004069.1, forward strand.
GTTAAAAAAATAGATAAAATTGATTATTTCCCTCCCTCTCTCTCTCTCTCTCTTCAAAAAGAAGGATGAAATTAATAACAAAGGATAGAAATTAGAAATAACTATACCTCGGGCTAAAGCAGTAGCTCAGCGGTTACTATGTTCGCCTGGCAAGCGCAAATATGTGAGTTTAAATTCCAGCACCACATACACAACAAAGTCCTGGAGCAACAAAAGCCACATGAAAAACTAAATAAAATTGATTCTTTCTCTCTCTTTCTCTATATCTCTCTCATTGTCTCTCTCGCTCTTAAAAAAAAATAACTAAACCTATTTTTACATAGTTATTACATACAAATTATAAATCCTACTTTGATAGTAGCTTTCCTTAAACCATCTTTAATAAAATCCAGAGCAACCACAACATAATTCTCTGACATGCATACACATAAACCCAATTGCACAATAAAATTAATTATCAATAGTAGCGATTATTTAACAAGCAGAATAGTGTGTACTGAGAACTAGTCAGAAGCTAATCATAACTGCACTGGTGCATGTAATCCTGGTCACCTACATAGGTTACATTTACTATATGCTTTGGTGGTAATATATAAAAAAGCAAATGATAATATATATCTGTTCATAAGTGTTTTTCCCTGTTAGTCGTAATGCAAAACATATTTTACCATGGTGTTTCCTTCTTAAATAATTATGCATCATTCTGCCTTTGAAGCAAATCTTCAGCCAGGGCATTTCATGTTCGTGGCAACCAGGGAGATAGATGCAGTTAGAAGAAGCAGGAAAAGATAGAAACACCAGGGTTATAATCATTGATGGTGGACAAACTGCAGCTGCCTAGTAATTCTATGTCACTGTTCCTTCAAATATTGATTGGACGGACAGACACTGGAGTTAAGATGTTAAACATGATGCATTCACAGAATTCTAAAGCCTCTATTATACTAAGATATTTTCTAAAGAGACAGATGAACATGGTTGTTATTGCTAATATAATTATAACTCTTACAAATAAGAGTTTTACTTTATTTCAACATAAATATTTTATAAAGAAATTCAAGTGAATATTCAAACCACATCTGACCTATACGTTCTAGATTATGTGTCATCAGTGTGTAGTTGAGTTTAAAACTGTTCATCTCATTGAAGATAGTTACATAAAAGCCCTTTTTATTCACTCTTTCAGTTTTTTCCCTCTTCTATGACCAGAAATTCATAAATTACTCTTTCAAATAAAAAATAAATGTTATACTTAATTATCAACTACTAGTACCTATTACATTTCCAATCAATGATTTCCACAAATTAAAATATTTGTATAAAGCAAACATCTTTAGTAGATTTAAATCTTTAAAAACCTATTTTTAATAATAAAATACATGGACTTAAATAATGTTTAATTGTCTAACATACTGATTCCTAACAGAAAATATGTTCTGTGCACACAATTTTCAAAAGAAAATATTTCTATTCATATATTTTCAAGCTCTTTTCTAAAATAGAATGCATTAGCATGTAGTAGATAAGTTACATTACTCTCTAAAGCTGACTTCTGCTTCTTATATAGAGATTTTAAGTTGTACTTGTACTGAGGTGATAGGTCATGGCAGTCCTTACCTTACCTGTACAAAGGATAAAATGCAATCTGAAATAAAAATTGTCAGTTTCTACTTTGATTTACTTATGGAAGAAGCAGAATAAACAGAAAATATTGCCTAATTTAGTCACTAAAGAAAAGATTTCTCAGATTTCACACTTCTCTCTATGCTATCAATGTTCAGAACACTTCAAATGAGACACAGATTAGAAGAATGGGATATAAAAAGAGAAAATATCCATTTTATAAGAATTACTTTGTGCAACATTTTTATCTCATGCTCTCCAAAAATTTGATGAATAATTTTTTTTATATATCTTCATTTTTTTGGTTTTGGCAATAATAACAATGCCTTTGGTTAGGGAAATAGATGATTTTCAATACAGAAATGGGCTATATTTTCTCTTGATTTCTATGTACATTTCTCCATGGTAAACCCCTCGAAACATCATAAAACTTTTGTTTATGAACATGTTCAATTTTATTCAATATTTTAAAACTTTAGCCAAAATGAATGTAAAATTTAATACTAAATATGGATGTTAGTTCTTTATGGTAACTTCAAAAGTTGGCATTAGTACTTTCTGTTATTTACTATTTGTTATTTCTTTTTTTAATTTTATTAAGTGATTGAGTTGCTGTATAATCAAAAATGCATATAAAGTAACAATATCATATGCATTTGATCTTAAACAATTGTTACCCCCACATTGTCCATACCCCAGTCTCTTGATTCTTTTATATTACACCCCTATAAAAGATATAAATGTGTGTGTGTGTGTGTGTGTGTGTGTGTATATATATATATATATATGATTGTAAAACTTTCAGAATTAAATGATTGCGTAAGTATGTATTTCTGTTATTTCAAATTGAGGTAGAGAAGCAAAGTCAGGCAGTCAATATAGATTTAATGATAAGGCTTGGTAACAAGGAAGTTGGCTGATGGTATTTTCTTGAAGGGAATAGGGAGTATCCGCTGTTCCAAATAAAGAGGTAGGTGTATGAGTTTGACGTCCTCTTTGCTAACAAAAGTGGCTCAGACATAGACATCTGCTAACAAATGTGCTTGTGTGTATATCTGGGCTCCCTCACCAAGACTTTCCCCAGGAGCTATGTTAGGCTTTTTGTTATGCTTTGGAGCCAAAACTGGGAAATAGCTGTCCCTTATAGTCAAGGCTTGGCATAATATTCTTCAGTGTTTGTGCTCAGGGTCATAGGCATTAACCTATGAGCATGTGTCCAGAGTCCCAATCTGTGGGCAATGTGCCTTCTTTAAACTGTGCCTAGAAAGGATCTATGAAAAGTGGCGAAGCGGGGAGGGTCCTCCAGATGGAAAAAAGTGTAGACCCCATGTTAAGGGTTGGGCTCTGAGCTCTGAGGCTCCCTTCTCCTGGAAGGAAGTCTTGTTTCCATATCCTTTTCTTAAAAGACTTTTTAATTGTATTGCTTGTTTCAGTTTCAGTAATGAAACTGCTTGGTGTGTTTGCCTTGGCATTTTGAGGTGTCCATTTCTAAACTCCATGGAACATGAACTCAGCACTGATATCAGCCTGGTATCAAAATGAGGCATTGTGAAATAAATGCTCAAAATTACTTCTTACCAATGTCAGCTCTGATTTGGCCCTGGCTCTTTTCCAGGATGTGCTTCTGTTCTCAATTCTAAGTTGCCTAGACGTATTTTCCTTGCAGTTTCTTCTTTCCAGGATGTAGGACAAGTAGAAGCTCCTGCTTGGAATATGTTATTCTAATGCAAGAGGACAAATGTAAGGGAATTTATGTAAAAGCTTAGCAGCTCTTTAAACAAGTGCGCCAATGTGTAGATCATGCTGTGTCACTACAAAAATACCAGCAGGGAAGTCTGTGCCCTGCTTATCCGTTTATCAATTAACGCACATGCATGGTAGCAATCCAAGGGAAGGAAAACTAAGTACATGGAAACAGTGCAGCCATAGGCTGGTCATATATGCTTTCTTTGGGGGAATACCTGTTCCGCATCCTTGCACTCCACTGAATTTTTTTTTCTTTCTTTCCTTTTTTTTTTTTTTTTTTTTTTTAATAAACCAGGGTTTGAAAGCTGTGATTCCACAAGCCCAGTCCTTGTTGTTATTTTTTTTTAAATTATTATGAGACAGGAACTCCAAGTTACTCAGGGCTTCGCTAAATTACTGTAACTGTCTTTAAACTGGTAATCCTCAGCCTCCCGAGCCTCTGGGATTACAGACATACATCATCTCACAAACTTTTCTGTTTTAAAATTTTTATATATTCTAGATGTTCTTTTGTTGTTCTTTGTATTAAATGTCTTATCCAATTTTCAATTTTTGCCTTCATTTTGATTAACTGGCATTCATAATGTAAAATTGTTATTTCATATTCATTTACGTTAATACTTCATGTTTTCTATATTGTTTAATATGCCATTCTTAAAATTGGTTCATAAATAAATACCTATATATATTCTTCAATATAGTATAACATTTTTTTTTAAAGTCTTTATACTCTCGGGATTGATTTTTGAAAAGTCTATGGAGGAAGATATCTTCACCAACTTAGAATAGGCAAAATGAGATGGCATACAAAATAATAATGATAACAGAAAAAAATCATCTTGACTAAATTTCTTTAAAATGATGATTCAGTAAACCTAATTAGTTATGTATTTATATAAATATATATATATATTAAATGAATGGAATCTTAAAATGTCACAAACAAGGAGAAAAATTCTCACAGAAGATGTATTTGATTAGACAGTTATCCAAATTATTTAAGAACTCTCATAACTCAATAACGGATAAGAAACTCAATGAGGGGAAGAACAGGTAAATATCTTGACACCAGTTTTGCATTTAATGTATTTTTATATTTCTTCATTGCAATATATAATTTTTTCATCTACTAAAAAGTAGAAAGAAAAATTTGAGTAAGCAAAAACAGTGATATTTATGGAATGATTTGCTATGTGCCAGGTACTATGAATAATGTAAAAAGATCTGACATGAGTTGGAAAAGAACTTGTAATAAAATAGAAATTAGTTATCCAGTTTTCCTCATTAGTCAGAAAAATCTCAGAATAATCTAGTTTTGAAAATACATAACTCAAATTAAAATCTAGTTAAAATATACGTAGAGAATCTCTAAAGCAAATGTAGGGTCTTAGGTAGAGATACTTTTGTAAAATCAATATGCATATTTGATATGTGCTTCAAGTAATTTATATTAAATTACTATGTTAACATCAATTTATATTAAAATTATAGAGAATTATACTTTCTTTTTAAATTTAATAATAGCCCACTATTACTAGGGATTCTAAAGATTTCATCTGAAAATATTTTGCTTCTAGCAAAAACTTCTTTATTTTACTGTGAATTAGTCAGATAATTATCAGATACAATGTATAAGATTCGTACAAGGAGAAAATGTTTCTTAATTTTTTTTTCTTCAAATATAGTCAGAATTTGCTGAGCAAAGAGGGCTCTCAAGCTGGATGAAAGGATGAGTAATGGGAAAGTAAACCTTGGAAGTTCATGATAAAGACCTCTGAAGAGATTTACAGATTTCCGTCCGCTGGATCCAATTACTTATACTCCTATTTACATTCCGAAGAATAATGGACTGAGAAACCTTTCCTTTCTCTTGCCAGAGATGATTTATTTATGTTGAAAAAATGAAGTCTGTCTCTGTCTCTTTGTCTTTCTCTGTCTCTCTCTGTGATTCCCTAAAGCATATTTACCACAAATTTTCTCTGTTTTGTATATTTCAGCCTAGAAAATGTGAAAGAAATTAATACTGCCTTTATGTGTACGTAAGGGGGACCTTAGGATCAATTTAATTTGTTGAATTGACTTCTATATTTTTATTTTGATAGCCCATTTTTTTCTACTTTTCTGAAGAGAGAGAGAGTGAGAGAGAGAAAGAGAGAATCAATTTTATTTAGTTTTTCATCGGACACTTCAGATATAACTTCATTGTGTGCTTGGTGCTAGGGTTCGAACACGTGTCCTCGTGCATGCTTTGCAAGTGTCACAAGTGCCATAATCGTTGAGCCACTGCTCCAGACCTATACTTGTATTTTTGAAGTAGAGACTTTTGTCCTCATTTCATCTATCAGTAACAGCACATCAAATAATTGGTTGACATTATTTTGGTGGTTTAAACAGCCAGAGAGTTTTGAGTTTTGCATCACTGGAATTACAATTACAGTTCTGAGCATTTTGAAGACATCTCTATCAAATAAATCAAAACATTCATAAAATTTAATTATATTCCAAGTAAATTATATGTTGTATTGTGTTGATTTTATAAAATTCCAAAGGTCAATATTTAGGTTTAATATTAATTTCTATGTAATTATTCTTTGTTTCTTTATTTCTTTTAGTAATACTTTCAACAATGGCATTTTTACCTGTCAAGTAGAAAAAATATATATTCATGTTAAAAAAAAGTTCATCAGCAATTTTTTAGATTAATATTCTAAGTTGAAAAATTTGATATTTCCAAGCTTAGATCCCAGTTTGAAAAATTCACTTTGAAGCTAAAATGTAGAAAGGTATTTTTAAAATTTCTTATTGAGCTTTAAGAAATAACATATTATGTGACTCATCATACCTCAGATCACTAAGCTTCATATTTTACTTATCAAACATTAAAAGGTATATTTCCAGATTCTTCCCCCACATATCAAGGGAAAAAAATAGAAAACCTATTGTAAAATAAGTCACTAATAAGACTATCAAAATTAAATAAATAATGTAAGAATAGTTAATATGAAGGATCTTTCTAAACAAATAGGACTCATGCCTAGCGTTGAGACAAATCTAGACTGAAATCCAAGCGCTCGCTAGAATTCTTGGGAGTTCTATTTAACCTACTAAGCCTTAGGGTACTCATTTCTAAAAATAAGACACAGAATTTTTTCTTTAAGGGTATTTTCAAGACCACTTTGAAGAAAATGAATGTGACATGACTGGGACAGTCTGACATGTCACTGGAGTTGAATAAATGCTATACATGAAAAAGCTTAACAGTTTTAAAGGTAAAATCCGAATAATGGCAATATTACATTGCTTTGTTTTTAAACATGAAATTAGAAGGTGAGAAGGACAATCTTTGGTCAAATTAATCTGTTTGATATTTCCAAAATTTCCTTTGCAGTCGCTTAACATTTATATTATTGTCCATGTTGCATTTTATTTTATTTTTAAAGAGAGAAACAACTTTATTTAGTTTTTCACATGGCCTTAGTTGCTCCAACACTTAGTTGTGTACGTGGTGCTGGGGTTTGAACCCAGGTCCTCGTGCTTGCCAGGCAAGCACCGAAACCGCTGAGCCACTGCTCCAGCCCCGTCGCATTTTATTTTAAAGCCTCTTCTCCATTCTCTCCAATAATTCCATTAGTTCTATACTGCCACAGTTCTTCAACAAGAATTTCACCTTGAATACAAACCATGCCTCAGTTGAGATTTAACATCTTCCTAAACTTCCTTGCCATATTGTCAACAGATATTTGCCTATGTGCCTGGTTCACTTTTTTTTTTTTTTTTTAAGAAAAAGGGACAGTGTAAGAGAGAGAAAGAATCAATTTTTATTTAGTTTTTCATGTGCCTTAAATTGCTCCAACCCTTCCTTGTGTACAGTAGGGTGCTGGGGTTTTACCCATGTCCTCGCTTATGCCAGGCAAGTGCTGTAACCGCTGAACCACCACTCAAGCCCCAGGTTCACTTTTAAGATTAAAAATTTATCGTCTTCAAACAGAATATTTAAAAGACAAGTGCTTGAGGGCTCTACTTACAGTAATGATTAAAAGATGGAAATGTTCCTTACTCTGATTTGAATAGTACATATTATATATAGGTATTGAACAACCCCACTGTTCCTCATAAATATGTTCAATTATTAGATGTTGATCAAAAATTTGAATAGTTTAAGGATATGGAAATATTAACCATTCTAATTTGATCATTATTCACTGTATACCTATATCTAATTATCTCTTTGCAAACCATAATTTTGTTCATTTAAAATAATATTAATAATAAAGGCTATAAACATTCTTGTTAACAGTGAAGAGAACCTGACAAAAAGGAGCTACAATAATTTCAAGGATCATGGATTGGTTGGGAATTGAAGAAAGTAATGAGAATATATTTACCCTATAAATATGTCTGTGTGAAGAATAATACTGAATAATGTTCATCATTTAGTATGAATAAAATACTATTCTAAATATTTTAATGTATTACCTTAATTTAATAATGACTTAATGACAAAACAATAATCATTTTTTCTTTTTTTCTAGATGATAGTTTAAGTTTTACTCAAATTCTCCATGATAAGTTTGGTAAATCTGTAGATTCAAATGCAGGATAATAGTGTCTCTGTACCTACACTACCATTATTGTAAGAGAATGGACACATGGATGGGTGTGTACGTCAATGAACTAATAAATACAGGAATATAACAGGATGTTGCTGTTGTACTTTCAATTATTATATGCTTACCTGCATTTCAAGCCTGTATGTCTTTGAAAGATGAACATACCTGTACTGTAAGTTAGAGTATTATGGTTTGAATGTGAGATGTCCCCCAAAAGCTCACAACGGAGGGCCTGGCAGGTCGGACAAGCTGCAGCAGGGTGAGAGTCTCTGTAGGCAGCCCCTGAGAAGGTGATTAATGGAAATGTGAGGAGGAAGCTGAAGCTGCAGTGGACACCCCTGAGATTAAGAAATGCTAGTATGGTGGAACCTCTGCCAAGGAAAGTTGGATTTTTGACTTGCATTAGTTCTACCTCTTTTTTCTGTACTCCTAATTTTCTGAAATGGAAATATTGACTATGTGACTTTATATATTGGACATACGTAACTTGATTTGATTTTTTTAAAGGAAAACACGGTGAGAGTTTGCCTTGAGTCTCAGTGGAAACTTTGGACTTGAACTTTGGGCAATCTTGGGACTGTGGAGAGTATAGGACTCTTGAAAATGGGCTAATGTATTTTGCATTGCAAATCGTGATTAGCTTTTGGGAGCCAGAGGCAGACTGTTATGGTTTGAATGTGAGGTGTCTCACAAAAGCTCACCTGTGATAATTCAGGATGGCTGAGGTAAAATGATTGGATTATGAGGCTTCAACCCAATCAGTGAGTTAATCCTCTGACCAGGATTAACTGGCAACTATATGCTGGTAGGGTGTGGCTGGAGGAGTTGCGTCATTGGGGCTATGTCTTGGGGGCCATGTTTGGCATCGTATTTCTCTCTCTTCCCTGTCTTCCACCATAATGTTCAACCTTACCTGGAGCCCTTAAGAAGGGAGCTGGTGTTCTATAGACTAAGACCTTTGAAACTGTGAGCCCCCCCAAAACTTTACCTTTTAAAATTGATCTTCTTTGGTCCTTGGGTCACAGCAATGAAAAAGCTGGCTAAAACATGTAGTATACATGTTTTTATTGCTGTTATTGTAGCCGTGGAAATAAAATTTTGATGGAATCCCCTTGGAATTATAATAAATATTTACAGGTAAAATGATCCCTCATTTCAATAACATACCATAGTTTACACAATAGTGAACTCCACAGAAATGAGTAGGAGTCACATTAATATACGTTTTATAATATTGTCTTAAGAAAAATTAAGTTTAAAAGATGAGAAATATTTGAAATCCAAAAAGAAAATCCTATCCTTAATTATCTTGAGCATTTTTTAATCAATTTTAGATGCTTCATAAGATAACTGAATAAATGTGTACTAAATAACAGTTTCAGGGGCTACTACTATTGATTCTGGAGTCAGTATTAACATGGAGTCATGTTGTCTAATTCCAGATGCACATCTGCCACCCTCCAACTATGATATATGGATAATTTCATACTTTTTATTTTTATTCCATTATTTTAAATAAGTGTAAAAATCACTTCATAGGGTATTTATGTGCCTTCCATTATTTAGTATTTGAAAATCAATGTGAAAAGATCATTTATAGATCATTACCGTCTATGTATTTCATATAAGATTTTGTTATTGTAAAGACTTAGGCCAACTAAAATATCTTTATAGCTGAAGCCATCTAACACTTCAAAACTGTAATAATGAATGTATCTACTTCAGTTATATCTATTCATGGGTATTTCTCACTAGATCTCTTTGAAATTATTGGACTTAATCTTGTCATGAGGAATTATAACTGAGTTGGTATTTCAAATAAATTTATAACTTAAAAATTGATAAATCCTAGGCTTAAAAATAACTTTTTGGATATTTCTAACACATTTTTATTTTCTGCTCAGAGTTTCTGTACTACACATTTCACATTTCTTATGAGATTGATGGTTGGCAGAATATTGCATGGTGTTGGTTGATTTTTTTAGCATCATTTCCTTTTCTTTCCTAGAAGAATCTAATTTTGTTTGTACATCTGTATACCACCTATAACTTAGAGGCAAGATCTCATCTGCAGCTAATGATATAGATGCTGATTAGTTTTAGCTAATTAGTGTGTAATATTCCATAAGTCACTGTTAATGTTCAAAAATGGAAAACTATAACATAATCAGGTGCAGATTAAAGAAAAGATTTATATTGCACTTTGGGTAAAGTATTGTTGCCTCTTTTTTTTTCTTTTTTCCTATCTCCTTCTACTTAACAAAAAGAGACAATATTCAGCCTCAATTGCCACAGGGAGCCATGCTGTGATCATGAGGAAGGAACCAGTCTTACATTTGTGCTGAAGAGCTGACAGACCAAGTTAATCTGAAACCTGTTTGCACCAACAGGCATTGATGACAAAAAAACAGGATCCTATTTTGCTTTTGAATTTCTGCTTCACTAAAACAATACAGTCCTTGATTATCTGTAATGCAATAAAATGTAGTAATGATGCCCATTTGGTGGACATCGGGTTCCTATCCCCTGAAGATAAAGAATGAAACTGAGGGACACCGAAGCAAGCAGAGCAGATAGATTTTATGTAAGAAAGGAGAGAAAGAAAAGACTTCTCCAGGAGAAGGAGACTCAGAGCTGACAACTCAGAGGGCATCCAGCTCCTGCTCATCTTTCTTAGTCTTTCAAGATTCTCACCCGTTGATTAATCATTGCTTTCCCTTCCCCCATGCCCGGGAGCTGGGCACTGAAGATCTGATCTGACCTAGTCTTTTGTCCTCCGCCCAGGAGCACCTTAATCAGCAGAAGGATGTCTGTGTCTAGAACACCTTTGTTAGCAGAGGGCCTTATGAGCAAGGAAAGCGGGGAGGTTGTAATAGTGGATGTGCTTTGACCTCTTAGAAAAAATGACTATCAGCCAAAGTCCTCTTTACTGACCCCCATAATTCAGCCTTTACCAACTGCCTAACTTTTTCCCCTGTCTCATTAAGAGGGACAGGTCACAATTAATGCTATTCATTTCCCATTGAATCGCTACTACTTCAAATAAAATAGAACTGTATTTCTTTTCCTCACTACAAAAATATTCTGTGGTTAAGCAGTTTAGGGCAGTTGTGTCCCTTGGCTGCTCCCATATTCAGTAGCATTGGTGTTAAAAAGTTATGCTTCCATTATGTTAGTTAGGTTAATGAATAAATTATATCAACAAAGAAAGAACAAGTATGCATGTTGAGATGGTAAGAGAAACTTGGAAATTAGACTCCATCACAAACTAACATTATAGAAAAGCAGCCACTGGTATAGGTCATGTAGTTCCAATCCTTTAAATAATATTAATTGAAAATAGACAAAAAAAAATTAAGAAGCTTGTTGAGTTCAGAATTTTAAAAATGTGCCTAAGTTATAATCTTTTCAATTCAAGGTCTAAATACTATCAACAGTTTCATAAGGCTTTACCCCTGCTAATATGATTTTAATAATGACTGGCCCCAGGACTGATATCGAAAATAAATCCTGATTATTTTTCCAACTATAGCATTTGTTCACATTGCATTCATTTAAATATTTCAAAACTGAACAGTATTAGACTTTCACACATTTTGTGATCACAAAATTTTATAAAGCAACTTACTTAAACTATCACAGAATTTCAGCCTGCTCTTTTATTAGCCAGAATTTAAATGCTGTTAAATACAATGAAAATTTAACAATAAATTATTTTTCTCAAGGAAAGGAGAGTAAGGAGAAGCCCTGATGGTTATAGCTTTTATCATGCATCGATTTGTTTGTTTACCATTTCTCAACCAGTATCTTGTAAATTCTCACCCCATAAAAAATTAGATGCTAAAAGTGAGCACTCTTTCCTGTGTAGTAGATGAAGTTCATGAACCCTGAATGTTGCCCTCATTGATTCAGCTCCTTATTTTCTACTGTAAAGTTTCAGTTTCCGCACTATAGCTAGAATCTAATCAAGATGCCAGTCACAATATGTGTCTCTTAAAACAGTTACAACAATACTAATATAACATTTGGAATTTTCAAGTAAAGTGGACGCAATTATATAAAGAAATTAAGGTTTTTCCAAGATAAATTTATTTTTGAATTTCAGCTCATTTTCAGATCAAGAACAATAAAAAGTAAATTGCCTCTTCTAGGACCCATGAATAGGCCTGTTAATTAGAAAAAAAGTAACTCACACTTTTGTTTTGAAAAGAGAATATGTATTCTAAAATCCACTTAGTAATCAGTAATCAGCATCAAAAAGTAAATTAATCTGTCCATGTAAGATCTCTTAAATACAATTCTATCTCCTTAAAAGACAAAGTAGTTAATGCCACTGTCAACTTTAGCTGGATATCTTTAGTAACCTTGAAATTGACTTAGGTGCAGTATTTACCACTTAAAATCTATTCTCCTGCTATAACCAAATAAACATCCTAAATCATGAGTCTAAGTATATTTTCACTTGCATAAAACTTGAGTGGTTCCATATTATTCAGAAGAGAATCTAAAGTGTAACACATCATGTGGATCTAAATACATCCTCAACCTTTTCTCCCATGCTAAGTCCAAAAATGTTGACAAGTTTTCAAAATCTGGAACACACTTGTTCTACTCAGGTTTTCATCTCTGTGAACAAAAGACCTGACAAGAACAACTTATAGGAAGGAAAGCTTATTTTGGCTTAAGATTTCCAAGGTTCAGTACAGAGTCAGCCAACTCCATAGCTCTGGGCCCAAGATGAGGCACAGCATCATGGTTGAAGGACATGGGGGAGAGAATTGGCACAATGAAACGGAGAGAGAGAAAGAGCTCTTCTCACCAGAAATGAAAT
>PVKS010004070.1:0-57500 GCA_004027875.1 Aplodontia rufa
AAGCTGGGCATCCATGACATGGCATTAGCTCTGGATAACTAAGTATATATACATTTGTTCTTGATTGTTTGACAATGTTTCCCCCTCAATTATAACTCCATATTCATCTAATTAAAAAAATAAAAAATATCTTCAATCTGCTGGTGATTGAATCCACAGATGTAGAATTTACAGCTGCAAAAGGCCCACCATATAACCAAACCATCAGTCAAGGATAAAGGAGAAATAAATGTACTCTCAGACTCCTTCATTAAGAAACCACTGGAAGATGTATTTCAAGTAAAATGAAATTGAACACAGAAGGGAAGAGCAAGGTGCAAGAGCAGTGGTATGTTGGCTTTCCACCACTATAACAAAATAACAGAGATAATTAACTTATAAAGGAAAAGGTTTGTTTTGGCTCATAGTTTTAGAGGTTTAGTCCATGAGTCATTGCTTTTGGCCTGTGCTGAGGCAGCATGTGATAGCTGGAGTATCTTATGGGATGAAAATACTCACCACATGGCCAGGGAGCACGGAGAGCGAGTAGAGGCTGGAGTCCCACAGTCTCCCTCAAGGGCACACCCTGAATGACCTAAAGACCTCCCCTGAGGCCCCGCCTCTTAAAGGTTCCACCACCTCCCAATAGGATGACTCTGGGGACCAAGCCTTTAACATGTAAGCCTTTAGGGGACACAGAATATTCAAACTAAAGCAGATGGTGAACAAATAGATGTTTAGAAAGAGCTTGGGACTGCATAGATCAATAGTAACAATGGATTTTGAAGTATAAAAATAAGACATGACTTAAGTACTAAACTAGTACATCATGTAAGTCTACAGAGAGTACTCAGAGTTAAAATGGTTAAGGTTTTGGAGAAGGAAGGTCATTATTATTGATTTGCCTACATGTTTGCTAAGTCAAGTATTAATGTTAAAATTTTTAAGTGTACGTTTCTAGTACATACCATTTTCCAAAAAAATAACCAGGGTTCCTTGGAAAAAGGTCAGATTCTAGCCCTGGAGGAGAAAATATATAAATAGCCTAGAGAATCCTGTAGTGCCAGAAAGTAAGAAAGTACTAGAACACACGCATGCACGCACACACACACACACACACACACACACACACACACACGGCAGGGTGTGTCAAAGGACACAGAAGCCAGCTGAATAAGCTCCCAGTGGCCAAAGTTGAAACAACCTGAGCAACAGATCAATAAAGAAGGAGAGAATTGTCACCCAAAGTGCACTAGACCCATGAGTCCACTCAGGCACAAATAAGTGATTGAGTTAATAAGCAAAATGGGGGAAGAGGGACACATCTCCCATGCAGGAAAATTCCAAATACTTTATGCTGATAATCCGCTCACAAGATGGTGGAGCTTAATTCCCCGCTCCTGTAACATGGGCTGCACAGATTGACCTCCTTCCAAAAAGTGAAGCATAGAAAAGGGGAGAGGTAACTTGACAGAGGGAAAAGGTGACAGACAATCCCTCAGCCAGGGATCAAGGTCAACATCCGCAGGGATGTCATGTTCGTGGTGACACCCTTAACACCACACAAAAATGTCACGTTACCTCTGAGGTTACATCCAAACCCCACGAGCCCCATCTAAACCTGAAAACCTGTCCAAAGGCGTTCCAGATGACAGATGGTCTACAAAACCGGTTCTCTTCAAGGATGTGGTCAAAAAGAAGGAAAATCGGAGACGCTGTCAACCGCCAGTTGAAGCCCAGGCAGACATCAGTGCAAGATGGTATCCTAAATGGGGTCCTGGAACAGACAAGGAGCATTTGCTGAAATCCAAGGACATGCAAATGAAACTCACAGATCAGATCAGGTCAAAACAGGACATCAAGGTTGGATTCCGAATTCTGACAAATGCACCGCACTGCTGTCAGACGCTAATGACAGGGAACACAGAGTGTGGGTTACGTAAGAACTTCTGTTATCTTCACAATGTTCCTGAAATCTAGAACTATCCTAAAGTTAAAAGTTAATTTCTAAAATGTAAAGGAAACCGCTATGGAACTATAAACGGAAGGAAAGGAATTCAGCCAATCCAAAAGAAGATAGGAGAAGATGCCCAGAAAACGTGTGATGAACAGAAAAGTACAAACTAATGTAGAGAACAAAATATGGGCATATTGGCTTACAATAAATGAAACGGACTAAACTCCATCCTTTCAGAAGTCAGATCGTCAGGCTCACTTTACAAGCTCAAAGCCCAGACTGAATATCTGAGAGTAAAAGGATAAAAAAATTTTACAACACAAATAATAACCAAATGAAACTTGGGGTGACTACATTAATATAAGGGGGAAAAGACTAAGTAAAGCAAAGTCATCATTCGCTAGAGTGTCAGTACACAATGATAAAAGAAGCACCCCAACTTTAATGTACAACAGCTGTATTGTATTGCTATGTGTGTATCTAAAACCACAGTCTCAAAAATATATAAACCAAAAATTTACTAGATTATTTTTAAAACTGAAAAATTCACCATCATAGAGGAAAATTGTGAATGGACTCAATCAATAATTTACAGGTCATGGTGACAAATACTTGGTAAGGATATAGAGGATTTTTTTTAAAAAAGACAATTAATATACTTTGATAAAATGAGCAAGCATAGACCCCAAAACAATGATAGAAACCCCATTTTTTTCAAATACATAAGGAGTGTTTGCAAGAATCGACAGATTAAAAAAATCATAAAGCAAATCTCAACAAATTCCAAAGGTTTCTTAGCATGCAGATAACTCTCTCCGACCACAAAGCAATTAAATTAGCTTTAATAAAAAAAGATAAGCAGTAAAACTGCATGTTATGGCTCTTTCATAAATAATGCAGAAAGAATAATTACGGATAATTCAAGTAGCACATGTCAAAACTTGTGGGATGCAGCTAATGTTGTATGCCAAAAGCAAAGGTTTGGATTTATATTAGTGAAGAAAAGAAATGGAAAGTTAATAAGCTACTCAAGAAATAAGAAATGGTAAAACAGAATAATCCAAAGAAAGAAAAATGAAATAGCAGGGGGAAAAAAAAACACCGATAACTGAAATCCAAAGAGATGTGAATAAAACATACAGTTTAGGTAGTAGTACAATAAAAGCAGAAGATAACTAAATTTAAAAATAAAACAATGATTAAGATCAACAAACGAAAAGCTGGTTAAGATAAAGAGAAGGCACAAATAAAAAGTATTACGAAGTAATGAAGGAGATGCAAGAAAGTGCTGATTTTTTTAAAATCAGAAAAGAATATTTTGAATAACTTTTATGCTAGTAAAATTGAAACTCTGCTTCAAAATGTCCAATTTCCTGGGAAATGTGCCACCAAATCTGCATCAGGAAGAATTAGAAGCTCTGAGAAGATCTGTAATCATTAAAGAATTGAATAACTGATGTAAAATCTAGTCCCTCCTTCTATCCCTTGCCCCCCCAAAAAAACCCACCAGGCAAAGATAGTAAAAGTTAACTTCTACCAAATATTCGATGAACGTATAATTCTAATCCCTCCACATCCTTGTTGACCCTTGCTGCTTTCTGTGCATTTATAATGGATATGAACCAATATCTCATTTTAGGCTTGGTTTGAATTTCTCTAATGATTAGTGATATGAAGCATTTTTTTCTATTTGTTGGATGTCAAATTTTAATTTTTAAAAAAGCCACTGTTGCAACAAAACTCACAAGGTACCTAAGAATAAATCAAGAGATGTATCAGAACTTTTTAGAGAATATTTCAGATTGTTGAAAGACAAATTTAAAACCCTATATAAATAAAAAGGTACATAGTTTCGTACTTGGAGAGGCTCAAAATCATGTACTTCTCTCTAAATCTATAAATTCAGTATAATACCAATGGAAATCCCACCACAGAGTTCATACCCTGATCAGGATCCAGAATGTCTAGAAAACTCATACAAATCCATGCATGAACTCAGGGCCTTTCCCTCTCTTGTACTGATGCAACTTACAAGACTCAGAAAGCATCTCTTCACTTGGTTCTGAAAGAATACCCTACAAAATTCATTGAGACAAATAATTTTAATTATAGTCTATGTTTCAACTTGGTTGTTATTTTACATTTTCCTAGAAAATCATTTGATATTTTCCTAGAAAACTGTTCATTTTGAGATTTGAAAACTTATTATTCATGTAGTCTTAAAATCTTAAATTCATTCTTCTGTTGTCTTAAAATCACAACATCGATGACTTTGACTGCTCTCTCATTTACCATACTGCTTTTCTTTTTATGTTCTTCTTGATTCATCTAACCAGAAAACTGTTTCTTCTATATATGATTATTCTCAAGAAGCAGTATTTGGGTTTTTAATGTCTACTTTTAAATTTTTCTATATCATTAAGTTTCGGTGATTTTCTTTATTAATTTTTTTTCTGTTTTCCATTTTGCTTATTTGCTGTTGTTTTTCAATATCTTGCCTTGGAAGCTTAGCTCATTTCTTTCCATTTTTGCTCACTTAATAACAAAAGAGATTAAGCTTGGAATTCTTCTATGAGTACAGGAATAGCTGCACTGCTGTTGCATGTAGTTTGGGCATTGTCTTATTTTCTAAATATTCTGCAACCACATTCTGGTATACTGGTTCACAAAATAATTATTTAGCAGAGTAATTTTCCATTTCCAAGAAGATGTAAAATCTTATTCTCTTTGTAATTAGTTCCTAGTTCCATCACACTGAGGTCAGAAACATATTGGCAGTACTAGGTCTTCTTTCTGCTTGGTTAATGATCCACTTTCTGAATGCTTCATTGGCATTGAAAACATTGCTTCTTGCTCACATAGCACTTTTTACTTTTTTCATTTTATTTATTTTTTTCTTAGCACATGTGTGTGTATGGGTGCATTGGGATTGCACCCTGGGCTTCGTGCATGCTAAGTGCACACTGAGCTACATCACCAGCCCAGCACTTTCAACATCCGTCAAAGTCCTCCACAGATCTGTCTCCAATTCTCAGCTTTGTTTTCCCATCTATGGGACTTCTGTCTCTTATTTGGTACCTACCCGGCACCGGATTGCATCCTTGCAGTTACGGGGGATTTTGATTCTGAAAGGATGAGTACATTTTCCGGAAATTTTTATTTTGTTTCGTTTTTCAATGTTTTCAGCTTTTTAAAGTTTGGTTACTCTTATTTGTATATATTCAATGTGGATTTTAGAATCAAACCGTATGGCTTGTCATTTTTTTAAAGAAAGCAATATTGACACTTTAACTGGGATCACCAGAAGGAATGTACCTGGGGAGAATTCCCTCCTCTCCCGAGTCTTCCCACCAGCTACGCTGTTTTCCATTCATTCCCATCCTCTTCAGACCCTTCTGAAGCTTCTTCAGCTTTTGCTTACGGACCATGCAAATTTTCTGATAAATGTATTCCAGGATTTTCCTGCTATTATAAGTGAGATCTTTTCTTCCCTTGTATCTCTAACTGGTGGTTTTCATATATGAAAGCTGTTAACTTTATGTATCAATTTCACCCTCTACCTTGCTGAACTCTCCTGCTGTTTATGGTGGCTTTGAAACTGATTCTCTTGTGTTTTCTGAGTATACGGCCATATTATCTGCAAATATATAATTATAATTTTTTAATCCCTTTCATTTCTTTTGGCTAGTGCCTTCAGTTCAGGGTGTGACACTAGTGTGATGCTAGTCTTGCCTTGCTCTGACTCTAGTGGAAATGCTTCCAGTGTTTTTTCAAGAAGCATGATGTAGCCTTTTGGGCTGAGAAAGGTGAGTTCCATCCCACTGGGGAAGAATCCAAATATTCCTGTTCTGTTAACTATTTCCATCAAAAATGAACATTGAGGGCTGGAGCGGTGGCTCAGCACTTACGGCGCTTGTGTAGCATGCGCAAGGACACAGGTTCGAACACCAGCACCATATACACAACTAAGTGTCAAAGCAACAAAAACCAGATGAAAAGTTATAAAGTTGACTCTCTCTTTCTCTCTCACTGTCTCTCTCTCTTTAAAAAAAAAAAAAAGAATGTTGAATTCCTTTGAAATACCTTTTTGCCCTCTATGAAAATGATGAAATAGGTTTTCTCCTAAGATTCATTACACGATGAATTATGTTAGTACTTTTCTCAATGAACAGCTTGTTCATTCATGAAATAACCCTCATTTGGTCATAGTGTGTTTTTATTGCAATGTGCTGTTAGATTTGGTTTACTTAAGTTTTAGTTAAAATTATCTGTTTCTTGGGACTATGATTTCTTTCTTATAATTCAGTCTTTCTTACATGTGGGTATCAATGTTGTACTTGCTTTATTAAAATAATTAGAAATCTGGAAAAATTCACAATCTCAGCAATTATATCACTTGTAGGGGAGAAATATAGAAGAATCAAGAGACTGGGATGTGGGCAAGGTGGGGGTAATTCTGGTTTAAGAAATTATGCCTATCGTATTGTTACTTTATATGCATTTATGATTGTACAATAACTCAACTCCTTAATAAAAAATTAAAAATAAGCTTAAAATGCAATAATTAGGACACACACACACACCCTCTGGAAGCTCTGCAGCTGTTTAAGAGCTGTCAGAATTACCTGCTCATTAGATAGAGACTTGGTAGAACTTCCTGGGCCTGGGCCTCTGGGGCGGATGGCTCTTTCACCTACATTAACAATGTCCATTTGGAAATGCTGGGTTTTCTATCTCTTCCATAAGCAGGCTTGCTCATCTATATTTGGGGAAGTTGTCCTCACCTAGGTTCCCAATGGTTTTCCCAGCGTTGCTCTCAGGAGCTGCGTGGTTCTTCTGTGTTGGAAGCTGAGTCTGCTGCCCAGCTCACGTTCAGGCTCAGTGCTCCTCTGGCTTGCTGACCTCTGACAGGGACCCTTACGCCTGGGGAGGCCCCGTGGCCTCAGGGTAATGACCGTGGGCTCTGGAGTTAGAGGGAGTTGGCTCCAGGTTCCAGCTCAGACCACTCACCCCCGAGGGCTCCCAGGCTGGAGCCCAGGGAGAGACTCATTGATGGATGTGGAAAATTCCCAGAAGCCACTCATGTGAGCCAGACAGCAAACCCCTACTCACTGTGTGGAAACCTACTGACTTGGGCCCTTATCAGAGAAATCCCACCCTACTGAGATGCCCGGGTCAATCAGAAGCTCACACCTTGACCCCTCCCCCTCATTCCCTCTATATCTACCCCAGGCTGTAAGCAGCAGGTGGTTCCCAGACACCCCTGGGCCCCTCTCCACCGGTTTCCCCCCAATGAACTTGCGTTACTGTCAGGCCACTGCTGTCCTCCCTCTCAATTTCCCTCATTCACCTCTTACAGGCCTGGTCCTACCGCATCCCGCCAGCTGGACTGCCAAGCCGGGGACTCCTGCTTCTACCCCTGCCAAGCAGGGGACTGCGGGGACTCACGCTCCTCCAGCAGGATTTTGCTTCCCAGATCACAAAGATGCTTTGAGGACACACTGAGTGCGGAAGCTGTGGGCTGAGACTGGACCCACCTTGGGTGAGTGGCACTGGGCAAGAAGCGAAAGGCAGAGGGGTGGAGAGGTGAGACAGAGGGCAAGTCACTCACAAGGACAACAGCCAGAGGGCCGCTGCCGATGCCCGGGGAACTAAGCGCCTCCCTCCTACCCGTTATCCTGAGAACAATTCTGTGAGCCGAAACTTTCATTATACCCACTTTACAGATGTAGGACCTGACACTCAGAAGTGACTCACCCAAGGTCGCACAACCAGTAAGCGGCTGATCTGGGGCTCTCCGCCCTGAGCCTGATGGATGGCCTCATCCAAGCAGAGAGCCTCACATCTAGACTGACTCCTATTCTAACCACAAAGGCCCGGCAGGATCTGTCTCCTGTGTTTGCCCCAATGACCTCTGGTGCACTGAGAGGCCCAGGCCCCAGGGAGGGTGACTGTCACCTGCCAGCCCTTTGCCAGCACCTCCAGCACCCTCTCCCACTCCAGCGTCAGAGCCGGTCACCAGGAAGACCACATCTTAGTCTGGCTCCTTCACTGCGGCCTCTGCTACAGGGACAGTGGTTCCCAGGGCTGGGACTCCTGGGGGGCTTTTCCCATAATATCTAACTTTTAATTATTGGCAAGTGATTGCTGGTTTACACAGCAATATTTATCCAGCAAATTGCTAATTAATGCACTGAAAATGCCAAGTGGTGTCAAATATTTGCTTTAATTTGCAGTACCAAAATATTTTTATTTTTGGTGAGATCCAGAATGGATAAGAAGGAGCTGAAATGTTTAAACAGGGTGTGTAAAGTTTAAGCTGAATATTAAATGGGGTAGGGAGGCTGTGGGGACCCTGGGGGTTTTCTGCGCACTCAGAGGTAGCCCAGAGAGCAGCGTGCACCCCGAGATGGGAAGGGGACCTGGGGCCAGGATCATTCTAACCACAGTCCCTTCCTCTTTCTCCTCCTTAGCTTCGCTGCCACCTCCATTGTCACCCGTTCTTGCCACCAGCCCCATCAGCCCCATCTCTGTGACCATCACTCATGTGTGGTACGTATAGAATGTGTACCATTGCTGGACATTGCTCTGATTTGGGGAGATGTGTCCCCTTTGCTTATGGCATTTGCATTGGATTTTGACACCTGTTAAACAAGAAAACAAATCCATGAATAAGAACATTTCAGAGTGACAAGAGCTCTAAAGAAAATATATCCATGGAACAGTGAGGAGACACTGCCTTAGATTGGTCTGTCAGGGTAGGTCTTTGTTGGCAGGAAAGTGGCATTTTAGCTGAGTGATAGAGGATCCAGTTCTGCACAGACACAGAGATGGAGCTTTCTGTGCAGCCTGAGCAGAAAGTGCAAAGGCCCTGAGGCAGGAAGGTTGGGGGACAGGGGTACCGACATTGAAGGAGCAGGGTGACGCTGGCAGGCAGCAGTGAAGAAGCAGTTGGGATTTTCTCCCAAACACAGCAGGAAGCCATAGG
Source organism: Aplodontia rufa (assembly GCA_004027875.1). Taxonomy (NCBI): domain Eukaryota; kingdom Metazoa; phylum Chordata; class Mammalia; order Rodentia; family Aplodontiidae; genus Aplodontia; species Aplodontia rufa. The sequence goes on from PVKS010004070.1 coordinate 8,925, forward strand.
GAGCTCAGAGGGGAGACAGAGTCCCCCAGAACGGCTGCAGGTGGAGAAGGGGTCAGGGGACGAAGCGTGGGAGCAGCTGGACCCTTGCAAGTGGACATCCTTGAGCTGCAGGGACCCTGTGGGAGGTGCAGAGATCGGGTCACAGTGGGGACGTGGAGATGGAGAGAGGCGCGTTGCAGGTGACACCTATGGCCTTGCTGTTGGGTGGGACATGGAGGTGCTGGGGTTTAAGAGCCTGGGGCTGCGCCGTCACCTCCCATCTCCCTCATCCTTGTCCAGAGACACAGCAGCTACGATTGGTGCAGGATCCACAGGTACCTGCTTTGTGAGCCGGTCTCAAGCAAAATGACAAGGAACACCATGAGGGTGTACTGCGTGACTCGTGTGACTCACTGGGCCTTGACTGCCCACTGGGAAGACCTCGTGAAGCTGCAGGTGGCTGGCAGGTGTGCAGGTGGGCGGAGCCTAACCACCTCTCCCATGCATGGCTCCTGCCTGCCCCAAGCTGCTTCCTCTAGAAATAGCAACAGCAGAGCACTTCACAAAGTATCCCCCATGGGTTGACCCTTCCCGGCCCCATCTCCCACCACACATTCTTCCTCCTGCACCCAGATCCTGCCACACCTCAGCCACAACACCCCGCCTGGAGCCTTCTCCCTCCAGAACACCTGGCCCCATGTCTGCTCCTCCTCCTGGTGCCCACCAGCTCTGCTGTGCTGCCAGCCACCAGAAGCCCTTCCCAGAACAGAGCCAAGACTAGGACCATGAGAGAGGGAGCAATCACACAGAAAGACAGGGAGCCTACAGGGACCAGGAGGGGACCAGGTTGCACGTGTATATGGACCCTCTCTTGGGGACTAATGGGAGTCCCACAAGAACTAACTGCTTCCCTCCAGGCCCCACTGTGTTGGTCAGCTTTCCTTCACTGTGACAAAGTGCCTGAGATAGCCAACTGAAAGGAAGGGAAGGTCTTATTTTGTTTCGTGGTCTCAGAGGTCTCCAGTGGCTGCCTGGCCTTGGATCTGGAGCACTTGACGAAGGAGGTCTGTTCACTGCATGATGGTGGAGAAGCATAGGGAAATAGGACAGAACCAGGGTCCCCAAGTCCCCTTCAAGGACATGCCCCAATGACCTAACTTCTTCCACTGAGTCCCACCTCCTAAGCTCTCACCATCTCCCAATAGCAGCATGGGATTTGGAGCACATTCAAGGTCCAAACTATAGCTCCACCTCGGAAAGATGCCACACCACCTCCTGCCATGCTGAGGACCAAAGCATGAACCCTTGGAGGACACGCGCAAGAGTTATCCGAGCCAGGCTGGAGAGGTGGCTCAGAGGTAGAGCGCTTGCCTGGCGTGTGTGACGACCCAGGTTCAATCCCCAGCAGCACCTCACACATAACTAAGTTGAGGGGAAAAAAAAAGACAGATGAAGATAAGCCCAAGGCATCACAGGTCTGAAAGTTTAGGTGACACCAAGAAAGCTAAGACTAAAAGACCAACAATACCAACACCAAGGTGGCAAGGATGTGGAGCTGCTGGAACTGTCACATCCTGCTGGTAGGAGGTGACAGGGTACAGCCACATTGGAGAACTGCTCACTGGCATCTACTAAAACCGCATGGTGTATCTACTTCATGGCCCGACATTGCACCCCTAAGGATTCATCTGAGAGAAATTAATTTCCTGTCCTCAGAAAGACGTGTGTGAGAATGTTCACTGCAGCCAGATCCACAATAGCCACGCTCTGAAAACAACGCCCAAATCTGCCCACAGTCAAACAAATAAATAAAACACTGCACATTCACACCATGGAAGAGGACACCGCTGAGAAAATGACTTCCAGCTGGGCTTGGTGGCCCACACACCGGTAATCCCAGCACCTGGGGAGGCTGAGGCAGGAGGATCACAGGTTCCAAGCCAGCCTCAGCATCTTAGAACCTGACTCAAAAAAAAAAAGAGAGAGAAAAGAAAAAGAACAAGGACTGCGGATGTAGCTGAGTGGCAAAGCTCCCCTGGGTTGAATCCCCAGCACCAAAGGGAAGAATTTCCAACACACACAGCAATGAGGATCAAGCTCATGCAATGCCTAAGGGCTGGAGCGGTGGCTCGGAGGTTACCGCGCTTGACCCGCATGCGCGAGTACATGAGTTCAAACCCCAGCACCCCGTTTACAATGAAGACTCGGAGCAATGAAAGCTACATGAAAAACTAAATAAAAAAATGTTTCTCTCTCTCTCTCTCTCTCTCTCTCACTGTCCCTTTCTCAAAAAAAAGGCCTAAATCTGACACAGGGGACAGGCTGCAGGACTCCAGAACAGGTGACACCGACCTGATTTGTGTGGAAACCAGGAAGGGAGTGGGGGCACTGACTGAGGGAAATACCTGGGTGCTGGGGACACTCTGTGTCTCTGGGTGTGGACATCTGTGGCTCTGTGTGCCTCACGTGGTTCCCCTCACTGACAGCTTCACCCTGGTGAATCTTTACCAGCTGTCCGGGGACACAACTCAGGGGCTGAGCACTCACCTAGCAAGTGCAAAGCCCTGGCTTCCAACCCCAACACCGCAAAAGATAACAAAATTTTTAGGGAGAGCGGACAAATCTCTTAATCCTGGCCTGAGAGAAATGAAGGTGAAATAAAGCAGGAATTTGTAGAAATTAAAAAAACGAGGGAGGGGCTGGAGCGGTGGCTCTGCGGCTGGAGCACTTGCCTGGCATGCGCAAGGACACATATTCCAATCCCAGCACCACATACACAACTAAGTGCTGGAGAAACAAAGGCCAGATGAAAAAATAAATAAAACTGATTCTCTCTCTCCCTCTGTCTCCCTTAAAAAAAAAATGAGTGAGAATGTCTGTAGCTCCTCAGAAAAGGTTGCACCTAGGGGATTCGTCTTCCTAACTCCTTAAACATGGAGAAGAAATTATAGGTACAGGGATTATATGTCAGTACATGTTTAGGCTTTTGAAATATTTAATCATCTAGAATACAATTTATGGAACTTTTACCATTCATATTTGCTTACCGAAAAACTATTATTAAAACATAAAGAAAAACTATCTCCTGAACATGCTATTACCCTCCTGGTTCTTGAACCCCATGCAAGTATTTTACTCAGTTACCACGTTGTTCTATATGTGTATTTTAAATTCTACGTAATTCATTGTACTGTCCTATTAAAATGAGTCTTCTGAAGATCTAATAAATCCCCAGATCCATTCTCTGCCATGTTATCTGGTGTTTGGTCCTTTCTGAATTTCACCTGTTGTGCAACTGGAATTATTCTGAGATGAAGTATAAGATGGATCTAAATTGCAAAGTATTTTCCAGGTCGCCAGTCGGTTTATTTCAACGGTGCTTACTGAATAACCCGTCACCCACTCATAGTTTGGGGCGGTTTCTTTCTCGAATCTGATTTTTCTTTTTTTTTCTTAGAGAGGGACAGTGAGAGAGACAGAGAAAGAGAGAAACAACTTTATTTAGTTTTTCACATGGCCTTTGTTGCTCCAACACTCAGTTGTGTCCGTGGTGCTGGGGTTTGAACCCGGGTCCTCCCGCTTGCCAGGCAAGCGCCGAAACCGCTGAGCCAGCGCTCCAGCCCCTCGTATCTGATTTTTCCGGTGAACTCACCTACCGTCGGCACTGATTCCTAGTCCACTGAAATCTCTTCCTGTGCCCCATGCACATGCTCAGTGTTGTCCGCGTTGCTGCTCCGTGCTGTTTCAGAATTCGGGAAGGTGGTCTCTCAACCGTCTCCTTTTCCGGAAAGCCATTTGCTATTCGGATCAATGTTTCTTCCAGATGGATCTTAGGATCCTTTCTGCAGGGTTCGTTTGCTGGTTGCATTAAATCTGCAAATTAACATGGAGGTGGCTTGACATTTTTACAATATTCGGTCCTCCCAAGCAGAAATGCAGTGCGCCTCTCGGTGTATTCTGGCCTTTTTTTTATTTCCCCAATAAAATTTTGTGGTTGTCTTTATATAGGTCACATGCATTTCTCATTAGGTTTATTCTAAGTATTTTCCCATTACTTCTGGGAGCTGCATCCCTGTTTCCGTTGTGGGTTCTGGGCGACGGTGGCTAGAATGTAGGGTCGCATAGACTGGGGTGAACGGGTCTCATCTTGGCCACTTTGAGAACTGATGGTTTGATTGTACACCTCTCAGCTGCCTCCTTTGGATTTCTGATCCCAAATCACATTGACTGCCGTTCTCTGTCGTGTTGGCATTTGATAGGCTCCAAGGCTGCCATCCGACAGGCCTGGGAGAGCAGCGACGGCCCAGCCACAGTGCTGCAGCCTCGCCTTGGCTGAAAGTCAACCTGCCCTGAGTCCCACCCGTGGCACCTCCAGTTCCCCACTAGCACCTGGCCCGGCCCTTCCAAGCCATGGGCAAAGGCTTCCTTTCAACTGCATGGACTCTCTGGACCTAAGAGTATATGTCAAATACCCAGGATTACCCAGTCCCTTGATCTAGCCTTTTCCTTAATATCTTTAGTTTCTAAATCCCTGAAGGGTATACATGGCTAACCAGAGAGGTTAAGGAACTCTCTGAGATTACACTGCGATTAAGAGGCACCTCCGGGATTCAGATATTTGTCCCTTCATCTTTGCCATGTTGTTTCCCTCTGCAATGTCCTAGTCACTGTCCCCCTACCTATCAGATGGGTCCCCATGCCTTGCCAGCCCAGACCCCACAGAGTTCACCATGCCACCTTGGGCACTGTAGTACAGTTCCCCAGGAACCAGTTAATTTTGTCCTCTCAGCCTGGTCCCACCTGCCCCAGAGTTAGGCCACTCTGCCTTGCACCAACACCCCTTGTGTTTTAAGAGCTTAGTGACCACATGCCACCTATGTCCCTATGAAAGACTGTGGTCATGACTCCAGTCCCAGGCTCCTGGGAGCAAATGCGGTACCTGAATACTGACCCTGTCAAAGAGCAATTTCAGTGGCATTAGCAGTTACAAGAAGAGCGGCTAACATCTAAGTACAGATTGGAACAGTCGGTCTCCCCAAGGTGTGTTGGAGGCCTGGTGTTCCGTGTGGCCATGTTGGGAGGCCATGCACCTTTAAGGGGCAGGGTCTACTGGGAGATCCTTAGGTCACTGGGAGACACTGGACGGGATTAACCACCGGACCCACCTGCACTCTGGCTCCCTGTCTTTCCACATATCACTCCCTCTCTTCCACATGCCTGCCAGGAGACCCTCTCCAGAGCCAGGCCAGTGCCAGGATCATGCTCCTGCACCTCTGGTGAGCTAAGTAAACCTCTTTTCCAAATGAAGTATCCAGGCTCAGGTATTGCGTTATAGTAACCTAAAATGGACTCGTGCTCTTAGCTCTTACCACGGGCCAGATAGTGTTTCGTGCCCTGCACACATGATCTCCTTGATCTTCACCACTACTCTGGAAGTTAGAACCATCACATCCATTTTTACAGATGGGAAAACTGAGGCTCAGGGAGGCAGTTACTTGTCTCAGGACATCGAGCTTGTGAGTGGTAGAGGCAGAATCTGAAGCCTGAAGACCCGTTCAGAAGTCTGGTCACTTTGTTCAGAACCTGGGACTTCCTGCAGTATTGGGTGGTGTTGTGAAGCAATGTTCCCCAAGGCTGCCATCCCAGCTGGAATGTCATCTGCATGAGCGGGGTTTCATTAAAATGCAGGGACCCAGGCCCCCACCCTGAGGAATGACCATCTCCAAGGGGCAGCCTGGAGACTGCTTTTAATCAATGTCTCATGGGGCTGGTGATTAGCCGGGTCTGAGAACAACCCTTCCGAAGAACGATCCTTCCCATCTAATGATGGGACATTGGTTGCTTTTATACTGAACCCCACTATTAAACATATTAGTACAGGGGTGCTGGAGCAGTGGCTCAGCAGTTGAGGTGCTTGCCTGGCATGCGTGAGGACGCAGGTTTGAACCCCAGCACCACATACACAATCAAGTGTTGGAGCAACAAAGCCACATGAAAAACTAGAAATCAAATTGATTCTCTCTTTCTCTCTCTCTCTTGCTCTATCTCACTCTTCCTCGCTCTTTTAACTTCATAAATGATTTGGATAACACAATGACAGGCTAAACGACAAGATAAATGTTTTAAATATCACCAAATGGTTAAGAAACATGGGCCTGAGAATTAGCCCTGCCTGGGTGTGACACTGATTTCCCCCACCCTCACTGTGTGGCCTCGGGCAGGTGGCCTGACCTCTCTGAGCTCTAATCCTCCCATCTGAAAGATCACATTGTAGAGTTGTGGTAATAATCAAGACAGAAAATGAGTGCCCACCATGGGCACTCAGGAAATAGACCCTGCCATCAGCACAAAATCTTGACCATTACCTATATACAACACCTGTCCTCTGCTGGAGACCACAACCAGATGGAGGACTCACACCCAGAACCCAGGACCAGCCCCCACAATTCCACATCAGGCCAGGCCCCGCCACCTGCTGTCGCCTTTTCTCCCTCTTCACCTCTGTCCCCATCACGCCTCTCAGGCGCATCCCTCAGAGCAAGGCTCCTAACCCCGCAGGGAAGGTTGACTTCTCCAACCAAAATTTAGCTTGGCATTTCTGCGCTCCAGCAGCCTGGCGGTAGCAACCCCACAACCGTCGGCACTTTGTGTTCCAATCACTACAGATTTCCCGGAAGATCCTCCACGCTTATCCCTGCCTTGAGTCCTGGTGTTGATTACAGCTGCCATCGAATGTTGCTATTGGATGTGTTAATAAAGAAGCACGCAGGTCGCGGTAGCACTAAGTTTGAGGTTTGGATCATGGTCCTTTCATACGTTGGTTTCCCTTGTAATTCTGCACATAATATCTTGCGCATTGGAAAGACAGTGCTTTGGGACAGGACCTCCAGGCTCCCCACAGTGCTGAAGGGGTCCACAGCGCACGCAAGGTGAAGAGCCTTACCTCTGAACGGCTCCATTTCACAGGTGGGAGAGCCAGGGTGCAAGTCACTGTGCCAGGGCACCTGGCTGATGGATGCCAAAGTGCCCCTTTGCCCTTGGCATCCCTGGGGCCAGTGCTTACCCCGGCACCACCTGCTCCCCTCCTCGAGGCAGGCCCTGTCCTGGGTGCTGAGCAGACAGCTATGGCTCTGACATGGCCCCTGCCCCCCAGAGGGCCCAGAGCAATGCGGAGACAGATCCCTCTGCACCTTAACCCCGGATCAGTTTGCTTATTGCTCACAACAGCAAAGAGCCTCATCCGGCTTGGGGACGAGGAGTGGGGAACCCCGAATGTGTCAAGACCAGGGTGGGGTTGGCCCTAAGCTCTGTTGGGCTGTGCTGACCTTGGTGGTCAACAGCAGAGGAGCCCTGGGTGAGTCCCTGAGGTGGGCCAATTAAGTCCCAAGAGCCAGACCAGAGAAGACGCAGCTGTGTCCCCCCAGCTGGGAGCGGAGGGGCCTGGGAAACAAAGGTGACGAAGCCCCCACCCTGGAGTCATCATCACTGCTGGCTGACGGACTGAGTGATGGAATAAAGGAGCAAATGGGTCCACCTGGACCAAGCAAAGGCCATGTCGGCCAGGAGCAGTGACCCCTTCCTGCCAGTCATCACGTCTCTGCACCTGCGTAGGGCCTGGCCACGCACTATCATTTCCTGCAGAGAAGTCACCTCTGTCACCGTTGCAGAGTCTGACCTTTGGGGACAGAAGCCGCACTCCTCAAGTGGGGATAAGGGACCAGGCTGCACACCTCACTGACCCCTTCAGCCACCCATTCATCCATTCCACAAATGTTTGTGAAGAGCCGCCACCTGCCAGAGAGCGTTCTAGCAGTCCGAGGCAGCAGGAAAAGGGACCCGGGCCCGCCTTCATGCATTAGGGGACACTGGTTGACAGAGTGGGAGTGGAGAGTCAAGGGCACATCATCAAACAGAGGAGGAGAATTCGGATGGTGGTGAATCCCAGGAAGCCCATCCACACCTGAAGGACGGGGGAGATGGCGCTATCGCCACAATAGGGCTCTTGACCTACCACGAGGCCACCGCTTTTCAAAACACCCAAATCCCACCCAAGGCCTTTTCTCCCGAAGTTCTCAGAGATTAATCGCATGAAATTCATCACCTCGCACTAATGCACTAATGCAAAACCTCTCTTTACCTGGATAATTTCAGCAGAGACGGAAACCAAGAGAAAAAAAAAAGAAAGGTAAAGAAATCCAGGTCAGACCCAAAAAAGGAAAGACCTTGAATTGCACTGTTCTTAAAAGCACTTAAAAGGAATTGAATTACAACTGAGACCAAAAAGAGGGGGTTGGGGGGCGTGAATCCAACTCTCGCTGACACCAAGTTAGAAAAAATAGCTCAAGGAAAAGGATGTAGCCTGTCAATCAGGACGTGATGGTTTTCTTTTTAAAGAATGAGGAGCCTTTTGTTTTAAGAGGAGCGGGCTGGTGATGCAGAGGCAGGGGCTGCTGGGGAAGTCGAGGTTGCGTAATGAGATCGAGCTCCGCCGAGGGCTCCGGGTGATTGATAGAAGCCCGGGTCGGGCGTGCCGGAGCCCGGGAGTGCAATCGCTCCTTTGTTGGTAATCAAAGTCGGCTGAATGAGACTGCATCTTTTCTTTCTTATTCCTGTGTACCAATTTGAGGAGCGCAGATGAAATGTGTTGCGTTACACCGGCACCAATAAGTCACACTATCTCTGTTGTGACACACCGAATATTACTAATTGTCAATCACCCACCCCAAGTCTTGTCAAGACGCTCCCTTCTCGACGGGCTGGTTCAAACCTGAAGTGATTTTTAATCAAGTGTTAATAATACGGCATCTGTCAGTGGACGGTGGGTATCAGGCAATCAGAAAAAGTGAACCAGATGACACGGCAAATTTTAATGTTTTCATTTTCCCTTCTTCCCAATTATCGGTGGGATTTCTGTCAGCCTGAAACGTGTGCTGACATTATTGCAGGTGAACTTGGCTGTGCAGAGGCGGAGGCTGCTGTCAGGGCTCCCAAGGCGGTGCCCACCCGTAGGAGGCCCGGGGCCCTCGAACTGGCTCCCCATGGGGGCCTTTGGGTCTGGGGTGGGGGCTCCCCACCCCGCTGCAAGCCCACCTGGGCCCTGGGAGAGCTGGTGGGTGCTCAGCCCACCCCATCAGCAGTCAGAGGAGGCTGCAGAGCAGGTGCAGGGGCAGGGTCACAGAACCCTCCGCACAGGGAGCCACACCCTGTCCCTACCTGTCCTGATTCACAGGGCTCTGACACCAAGAAGAACTGCCCAGAGCTCTGATTGGCTTTTCCTTTCTCCTTTTCCCCCTTTCTCAGGACCTGTGCTGGGGACCTGCAGTTCCACAGAATGTGGAAGAAAGGAAGGGAGAGAGGGAGGGAGGGCAAGGAGGGACGTCTGGGACCCCCTGGGAGCTCCCTAGAGAAGGGCTCAGGATTTTCTGCTGTGGGGGCTCCAAGACTCAGGTCACTCTCTAGAACTCAGAGGCAGAGGGGACATTGGCTAATCCGTTTTCTGCCCACCACCCACAGCCTTGCCATTGGCTATCCAACTTTTTCCTGCCTGTCCCCACCTCCGTAGCCCCTCCTACTGTCCCCCTCCCTGTACCTTCTCCCCCAGCTCCATAGGGCATGAGCATGGGCTGGGGCCTTGGTGGCCCTGGACCTGCCTGGCCAGTGTGCTGGGTCCCTCTGCCCTCTGAAGCTGGAGCAGTGCCTACCCCTGGGCCATAAGGAACTCCCTGCTCACCAGGCCTCCCAGGTACCTGCATTTCTTACCCTCCTCCTGGTCCTCACTCCAGCTGCATCCTCTCCTCTCCTTCGGTGCCCTCCTCGCCATCAGCTTCCTCAGGCCTGGCCACCTGCACCATCTGGGCCATCATATCCATGCCCACCATCTCTCTCTTGAACATTGGTGAGTTGAGGACCCAGCCTCGACAGGTTCTCTGAGCTCCTTCCAGGGTGCTGAGTGCCTCCTCTCCTGAACACCTCCCCTGGACCCCCCACAGGCACCTGAAATTCAACTTATTCCCAGTGGACGATTTTATCCCTGTCTCCCAATAAAGCTCACATCAGAAAACTATGAGTCATCCTGGAGCCCTCCTGTCCCCTGCCCCACATCCAGACTGCCCGCTCCTCTACCTCTGCCACCATGGTTTCCTGTCCTCTTCCCTCACCACCCCCACAGCTTGGCCTCAGCTGGGAGCTTTCCCCTGGGCCCTGAGAGTTCCTGCCTCCCTCTATTTCCCCCCAGTTTATTCTCTTCCCTGATGGCTAAAATCATCTGTCCTAGACCCAGTTCCTGTGCTCCCCTGAAGGCAGGGACACCAGTCCCCTTCTAAATGACGAGCACAAGAACAGCCATTATCACAGGAGCCGGGAAAAGGCAGACGAGGTCATGCTATGCAACACCTGATGGGACCATTCACCTGTTCCCTTCCTCAGCCTCGAAGGTGGCAAGTCCCCCACACTCAGCGAATGAACTCATTTCCATGACTAGCTTGCCAACAGAGGGTGGGACTTGGCCATCTCTGTGTCTAGACTTTGCCCAGGACATGACTCAAGACCTGATCCCCATATGCTCCTTGGACCCAACTGGGTAAACCTCATGCTTCAGTCTGAGACATTTCTGAGTCCTTCTGGCTCCGTCCCCTTCCCTCAAAGTCATATCACTCTGGGGAATCTGAGGCCGATCCAACACTCTGCTCTTATTTCATTAAACCACAAACAAGAGAAGACCAGAGTATTAGTTATCTATTTTTTGTGACAAAAGACTCCAACACATGATGACTTAAAGACATTTACTATCCCACTTTCTGAGGGTCAGGAATCTGGAGTGGCTTAGCTAGTGGTCCTGGCTGGGGTTCCTAGAGGTGACCATCAACGTATGCCTGGGACTACAGGAGCCGGAGACTCAGCAGGGCTCAAGGGCCTTTGTCCAGTCTTGCAGTCGGCCCCCAGTTCCTTGTCCAGCCTCTGCATAGGCTTCCTCCTGACATGGCAGCTGGCTTCCCCCACAGCAAGTGACAAGAGAGGAGCAGCCAAGATGGAAGCCACTGTGCCTTGGAAGAGACACACTGTCATCTCTACCATATTCCACCGGTAATGCAGACTGGTACACCATGAGAGACACACAGACTCTGAATCCCAGGGGGTGGCGGTCACTGGGGCCATCTTGGAGGCTGGCTACATCACTCAGCCTGAGCTCATCTACGTCCAGGTGAAAACTACTTGCAAAATTTGTAAGAATGCAGCCTGAGGAGGAAGGCAAGGGCGAGCGAGGGAGAAACCCTCAGGACAGGGAGGCCAGATATCCAGGTAGCTGGACAAGAAGGACTCCAACTCACTGCACAGCCCAGGGTGAGTCACCGTCCCTACAAGGCCTCAGTGATCCCACGTGGATGATGGCAGTGAACAAGGTGATGCCTGGTGACTGTGGGAGGCTGTGTTCCCTTGAGTCTCAGCCTTGTGTCCCTTGAAGGGGTTCTGGGCCATGGTGACGTCACTGGATCGCTCCCAAGGGACCACTGCTTAGGGATCAGCACCGCCCATCGGTCCGGGAGCCTGCTCTGTTCTGCTCTGGATCCCAGGGCTGTGGCTTTCGGCTCTCATGCAGCAGGCCCCGCCTCATGTCCAGGAGAGAGGGCGAGAAAGTGTGTACTTCACCCCAGGGAAGCCTCTGGCCGCCTCGCTGGCTCCTGCATGCATGTTCACGATCACACATGCACAGATTCAGACCTGCACACCCACGTGCCACCCCCTGAGCTGGGTTGAGCAGGGTGACTGGATCATTTCACAAGTGGAGTGAGCTTGAGCCTTGGTGTCCGCCAAAGCAGGGATACTTTTAAATGAAGGGGGAAGCAAAAGGATTTTGAATAAAAAGTAAATAAATCCGCCATCACGGGGGAGATCGGAACTCGCTGGGCTTCTCACAATTGTCCTGAGGTTTAGAGCCGCTTCTGTTTCCACCCTCCACCCTGTTAGTGCTGGGGCCTCTTCGAGTCCTGCTCCGTATGGAATGGACACAGCAGTGCCCACTCTGGGGCCGAGGCTCATGTCCCCTTCATCCTCAAATCCCAGGCTGCTCCAGCTCAGACAAGGGGGTCCATCTGCAGAGCAGGGCATAATGTGCTCCCAGGGGTTCTTTCCCCCAGAGCCACCTGATCTGAAGGTATAGCTGCACCTCTGCAGAGAGTATACATGGATTTGTCACACTGAGATGCGATTTTGCACCCCTGACCTTGCGGGTGACATCATTACTCTAAGTTAAGCCCAGACACCTCACTCTGATGCCTGTTTGAAAGAACTCTGATGTGCTTGGGTAGATTGGGAAAGGAGCTTCATGAAAGCACAGAGCCCTCCCAGGTATATACGGGGGCAACCAGTAGGACCCTCCTGGCGGGGAGGAGCACTGAAGCAAGGGACCGGCTATGTTCTGAGAGTCCCTTTTCTAGGTCTGTTACCACCACTGCTTAGATGACCTTCCTATGATTCTATGGCCCTCCAAGGTCCCTCAACAGAACTGAGCCAGGACCACTCCTCTAAAGAGACTTGGAGACACAATGCCTGAGAAATAAACAAGGTTTCAAGAAAAGAACCAAGTTTAGAAATATCAACGTTCTGGTCCTGAATTAAACCCATCCAATACTTGTGAGACCTTCCTGCCACCCCTGTCCCTGAGGCCCAGCTCCAACTGCTGTATATCCTTCCAGCACAAGCCCACACACAGCGAGGGCTCAACCTCTCAGACCCAGTGGGGTCCTGGTCCTCAGTCCAGGCCTGAGCGCCTGGCACCCTTCAACCCAGGAGGTCTGCAGGCCTCTCAGTCAGGCCACCAGCTCCATTCTGCTTGGAGCTGGCTGTGAGGGCTTCCTCAGGCCAGTGCCTCCCATACCCAAGGAAGCTGTGCTGCTGGGTCTTTTTGGTTGAAGGTAACAGAAACACACCCAAGCAAGCTCAAGTAGGAAAAGGAAATATGGCTTTAAGATCCGGGGATGTCTCATAGAACCCAAGGGTTCCCAGAAGCATCTGGAGCAGAGCCTAGGTTTCATGGGCCTCCTGTCTCTGCTCTTGCTGCTCTCTGCCTGCTTGCCTGCTTCTCTGGGTGTTATGGGAGAAGACTCACTGCTCTGGAGCATCTTGGTCACAGACCCAGTGTCTACCAACACCAGTTGACCTTCCTTTAGTCCAATTCCAGATTCCCAAACGGAGGCCCTGATGAACCAAGCTGTGGCCCCATCAATTCTGGCCAGAGCTATAGCATCAATATGGCTTAGGGACCACATCTCAGAGAAGGGCGCACACTGAAATTTGAGCAAAAGATTCAGCTACAGAAGTGCTCCAGTGCTAGTCCAGCCAGGTCGGAGCACAGGTACCACCCATCCAAGCCACACCTCCAGGAAGAAAAATCATTCTTGTGGGAGCAAGAGGATATTGCCTTGTGAGCTTTGATCATATGGCCACCTTGGGACACAAGGCCACCCTCTCCACCAATCAGTGGGAGTGGAAAGATGGGGCTTCAATAAATATTGGAAACATGGTCGCAAAGAATCCAGCTGGAGAAACCTTTAAAAGCTATGCAGATGGCACTGGAAGAGAGATGGGACAGGTCACAGAATGGTTCAGTCACTAAGTAAGCCTGGGCCTTGTCTTTGCCTCTTGTTCTAGCACTCCTTCCACTAATAGATGAGCCACCCCAGCAAGAAAGATTCTGTGTGACAGCAGCGAGTTAAGGATGTTTGTTAGAGGCCACCAAGGATCATTGGAGGCTCGCTAACATCGTGCATCTCTGTTGATGGAAAAGCTTGGGGACATTCTCTAGAGGGTTGAGGGAATTGAGCAAAGGGATCTTTGCCCGTGTTGATTCTAGGATGAGCCTCACTTGCCTTCCAAAACCCCATTGAGTCAAGCAGCAAGGGGAGAGGACACGCAGGTGTCCCCTGATGCATTTAACTATTCTACAAGCCCAAGGTCAAAAGCACCCTGAGGATATTACAGTTAGGACAGAAAACTTAGCCTTCCTGTCTGAGCTAAAAAGTCTCATGCAAGAGTGAGGTGACTTTCTGCATTCAGAAAAATCAGTCTGGACTCAAGAGGCCAAAGCAAGGGCCGACCACCCACAGATAAACCACCCCAGACTCCAGAGCAGAGGGAGCCCGCTGGGAGCTGTCCAGAGTGCTGATCAGGTGGCCCCGCCTCTAATGATCAGCGCCCTGAAACTTGCCCTGTGGTCTGCACAACCCACCAGGGGGGTCTCTTTTGCAGAGAGTCAGGAATGTGAACCTCCAGCATTGTTGATTGGTGGAGACAAGGGACGAAGGTTGTCCCTCGTCACCCACGGTTGTCCTCTGGCACCCTGCTCCCCTCCAGCCTTCCCCTTGGAACCAGCCCCAACCTTACCCGAACAATGTCATGAATTTTTCCTACTTGATGAACTTCAAAGTCTTTTAATGACTCTTCATAAAGGAACAGTGGGGCCAAAAGTTGAGCAAAGGAGATGATTAAAGCACCTTATTAAAAGAAGCCTTGTAGAATTCTCCACATGAAAGCAAGCACCATTATGAAGGCTTATCCTTATAAATGACGCTTCGCTTTTGCGAACATGCTGAAACCTGATTAGAGTGACAAGCACTGACTGATACTGCAAACCTGTTAATAACATGAAAATTAGAAGAGGCTCATGCAAAGAAGGGAGATTAATTTAGCCGGAGTACATCGCGCGCAAATTGCAAAGTTGTGAATATGTTCTCAGATAATGAGCCTTCCCAGTCATCAGCTCACTTGTCATTTTCTGTAATTAATGTTAAGGAAGACGCCTTCCTGATGGTTCGTATTACTCATATACCAAGAAAATTTCTTCAGAGAAATAATTTACATTTATTATCATCGGTCTGTTTGTGTGGTTTATTTCGCGCCGGAGTAATTTATTGCAGGACCGTTCGCCATGCCTTGATTAGTCGCTCGTCAGGATGGGATGTAATTTTTTTTGCTTGATGGCGACGTCTAACACTTGACAGTGGTGTAACACTCCTTCTTGTCTCTGGGTGTTTTTTTTTTTCACTTAAATAAACTTTGGGGCCAAGGGCCCCAGGCTGTCTCTCCAACAGAATCAGATCTAGGAGCATGGCTTCCCGGCATGACTCCAGGGGCAGCTAGACACCCAATTCCAGATCCCTGGAAGGTTCCATGTAGCTCCAGTACAGGAGTTGATTTCCCTGTCTCCTTCCTCTTCTGCCCGGATGGAGAGAGGTTGGCTCTCAGCTCCCAGCTGTTCACTGGCCCTGCTATTTCTCTTCTCCCTCGGGCCACCTTCTGTTGGAGATTTCTCTGCAGTTGCTTCTTTCCCTACAGCTGGTTCTATATTTCATTCAAACAGCTAAATGTTCGAGGAAATGCTGCCAACATGGTTTTGTTTCAGAGGCGAATCTTCTGTTCCACCTTGAATTTCATTCCCTGGCAGCGCAGCACCCTGGAGAACAGAGCTAATGAACTCTCGTACCCCGCAGCGCCATGTCTGTCTCAGGTCCCACCAAGACCCAGAGGGGTCGAGCTGGCTGAATAAGAGACTCATGTAGAACAGATTTGCATCCATCTCAGCGCGACACCTGGGCCCATCCTTGGCCCTGTGTTCTGCATTCTGAGTCCTCGGAGGGACTGGACTCTGCAGCACAACTGCTTTCCTGTTTTCTCTGTCTGGATTCCACTGAGCTCAAACCAACGGCCTCCTTGGGTTCTTAGAAGGTCCCTTCCATTGTGCTGAGCTCTTGGGGTGCACTGGCTCATGGATTTTACAAATCTTGGACATACATTTTATTGAGACTGCTCTACCCAAGAAGAAGCTGAGGCTCAGGAAGGTGAAGCAATTTGTTAAGGTGTTCAGCGTTGACACATGTGACAGCCACCACGCCATCATCAGCCTTACCACAATGTTCACAGTGTGTGTAAGTGCCAGACCATATGCTTAGACATTTTGTGAACTGAGTCTCATAGCAGATAGGTATGATTATAATGCCTATTTTGCAATTGAGAAGACAGAGGCTCAGAGAGTTTAACTTACTTGACCAAGGTCCCAGAGTCAATAAGCAGTGGAGGCGGGTCAACATGCTCCCAAGCCCCAAGCCCACGCACTGTACCACCTCTCCAGCCCTCTCAACACGTCCCTAGCAGAGCCCTTAGGCCTTCTTTTCTCCCCCTCCCCACCACTCCGTTTTCTTCCCCAGGTCCAAACTTGAGACACATCCTGCAATCTCCCCAGCAGGGGTGGCCAGGCCACAAAATGCACAAACAGATGCAGTTAGCGTGAGTTACTGACCCTTGCACTGCAAATGAGCCAAACGATACAGATCAGGGTTCGCAGACAGAGATAATGATTTTTTTTATTGGACATCTTCATCCCGAACCAGTGGCGTGGTGCTAGGTCAGACAGCAGTGCACCGCTGGTGTTGGTTAATGATAATCTATATTTATAAAACGATAGTCCATCAAAGTGGGATGAATATTTCAGAAGCCGTGGACAAATCAAATTGTCTTTGTCAAATGGGTGCGTGCTCTGGCGCTGAGCGTGTTTTATGGCTCTTTCTGGGGTGAGAAGCGGGGGGTTCCGTGCTGGCTGGACTGCTGTCTTTCTCCTGGAGCCTGGCAGATGAGAGTCGTGCCTCCACTCTTTAAAAAAAAAAAAACCAATGAGCTGTGGAGATCGACATTAGCACCACATAACTGTACTTGGTTTGATGAAGTTAGCAAATAATGTTTGAAACCGCGTATGTGGTGTCTTTGTGGGAAAGAGTCCATTTGCATTGGGAGAAATTAATCCACGCCTTGGGAAGGGGGCAGAAAGGGAGGAAAGGATGAGGAGGTAGGCAGCGGACTCCAACTTCAGAGCAGGGATGGAGCAGGTTGGGGGAGGAGGGAGCAAAGCCCGGACATGCTGGTTCTGGAGGGCGTGCAGAACCACCAAGGAGCCAAAACTCTTGCTCTGCGCAGAACCAGTGGTGCAGATTTGGGTAAGTCCTGTCACCTTCCTGAGCCTCAGTTTCCCAGTCTGTCCAATAAGTAGAAGACTATCTCCTCCATGGGCCGTTGTGAGGATGCAGGGGGCCTCCTAGCTAAGCTTCTCATGGTCACTGACATGCAGCCGAAGCTTAAATGAATGCTACTTGCCTTCCTCTGTCCCTTAAATGGGACCCATCTGGCAGGAACCCAGACACCAGTCTGCTAATATCTGCGTTCTCGCATCTCCCTACTCAGGACAATATTTACAAAAGTAATAGCTGCCATTTACGCAGGGTTTTGCTTGTGCAAAACATTACTTAATCTTCTAAGATTGTATCAGCACTGTCCAAAGGAAACACAATGCAAGCCACGTATATAATTTTTAAACAGTAAAAGTAAGTGAAATTACATTTAATAATACAGCCATCTCTCAGTGTCCATGGGGAACTGGCTCCGGGACCCTCTGAGGATACCAATGCAGTCCCCATGTGAAACAGCATGGTATGTGCGCATTATCTTTACCATTCCCCTCTATAAGTTAAATCATCCCTAAACGCTTATAGCACCTAATACGATGTAAATGCTGTGTAAATCATCCTTACGCTGCATTGTTTAGGAAGAAAGTCTGAACATGCCCATGCAGATACAACCCTCTGAGGCCCAGCAACACAGTGCATCTCCACAGTTATGAGACATCCTTTTCTGATTATTTTTGATCAGAAGTGGATTGAATCACAGACAGTCTGCGGATGTGGAGGGCTGACTGTATATTTTATTTAACTCAATAATACAAACTATTGCTTCAGTATGGAATCAATATTAAAAGTATCAACAGAGTATTTAATATTCTTTTTTTTAAATATGAATGCATGCCTTTCAAGCTGACAGCATCCCAATTCCACCTTGCCACCTTTCAAGTGCTCAACAGTCTCACGAGGTGGCGACTGCTCCCTGTCAGCGCTGGCGTAGAACAGTTCCATCACTGTAGAAAGTTCAGTTGGAGAGTGAACTATCTACAGAACAGAGATAGAATTATCATCTCCATTTTCAGATGTGGGAAGAAACCCAGGGAGGCCCTAGGTGACCCTGCTGGTTAATGGCAGATCCAGGAAGCTTCTGTGACTATCGCCAAAGCCAGTGTTCTTCTGAGCTTCACAGTCTTCTGAAACCCCTGATTTCTCTCTGCCTCTGCCGGGGCTCCAGGTGCTGGGCAGATGACCTCTGACCTCAGCTGATGAGGACACTGAACCCTCAAGAGGCCTGGAGATGTGGCATCTAATGCTATATAGCAAACTGCCCCAAATCTTCTGGCTTAAAACAATAATCCTTTCATTTCTCAAGTTCATGAGACCCACCTTTTGATGGGATGAAGGTGTGTGCATGCGGGGGTGGAAGGAATTGCTGACAGCCATCTCTGCAGGCAAATCTACAGTATGTCTCTGGGCCATGGGGACAGGAGCTGGAGTTGGGGACACCCTGGCCCAGCCTTGTCCCTGCTGGCTCTCTGAGCACCAGCATGTTGGGTAGGGAGGCTTTCATGGAGGAAGAGTCCTAAGTACACCGAGAAAGGTTGGGGTGGGATGTCGGGGTGGAGGCTGCCTGCTGAGTTCCTCTCTCAGGACTCCAGAGGCGAGCACAGGTCTGAAGACCAGCTCAGCGAGGGACACAGGAATCACTGGTAGGAGGCCTTGAGGTCCCCACAAAAAATCAAGAAGAAAATGTTGAGGAATTTATTTTTGGAGCAACTAAGGAGAGCTGAGGATAAGATGCCCAGGTCCTGGGAGAGAGGCCCCAAGGGACAGGTGGAAAGTGAAGTGGGAGTCCCTGAGGAGAAAGCTGAGGGTGCCTGGAAACTGGACTTTGGATTGCAAAGAGGACCCTAGATCACAATGATCAGAAGGTCCACTAGGTTCCTCGGCCTCCAGGGGCCCCCAGTGGAGGCCTTCTTAATTAATACTCGACACTTTCATGGCTCTTTGGATTAAAAATGGCGGAACGTGATTTCCAAACCTCAATATGCTTCCGGGCCCAGCATTCTCTGCCTCTAGAAGGATGCACCCAAGGTTGAGGAAACTGAGATGGAAGAAGGGACCCTCTGAAACCAGAAGCAGCCTCTGTGTCCAAACCGCATTGGGGCTTTTGAAACTTGGGGAGTTAAGTGGAGGGGAAACTTCAGCCTTGAGAATCAGACCCCAGCCAGGTCTCCCTCCCCACACTCCACACACACACACACACACACACACACACACACACACGGCCCCAGGATGTACCTGAGCTGCCAGCTCTGGAGTCAACCATACCCAGGTATGTCCACTCTCAATGACTGTCCTCTTGGCCTTTGGTTTCTGGGTCCACAGACACCAGAAGGCCCCAGATTCTTGCCAGATGCCCCATCTGGATTCTAGGCCAACTGCCTTCCCTGAATTACAGCCTCCTGACCTCTCTCCCCAGGGCCTGGACTGTGGCCCTGTGCTTCTCTTCCTCAGCCACCTTCAGCACTCATTGCATTTTGACTAAAATGTCCCCACACGGCACACACACACACACACACACACTCACACAGAGGGAGAACCCAAACTCCTTGCTCCACACCTGCAATGGAGTTATGGTTATCTATTGGTGTAGATAGGCCTGGGTTGGAATTCCAGATCAGATCGTGCTCTGTGGTACCTACGCAAATCACTTCTCTCCAAGGCTCTGCTTCCCATCTGTGCACTGGGCGGTGGTAAGAATGGATGCATAGTCAGGGCCAGCCGATCAGCTGCATACAGTAAGTACTCAATACACATCAGCCATTCTTGCAGAGATGTTACACTGTTGGTTCGATGAGAACTACATGGAAAAGTTACTAAGTACACATAAGACAGTGTCTCCCTGGAACAAGTAGGGGACCAGTAAAGAAAACAATGAACGAAGATTCTCAGCCATGTAGAGAGCCCTTTTGTCGGAAGCCACAGCAGGAGCAGTCTAGGAATTCCAAATGGTCCCCCCAGGATGAGATATGAGAGACCAGGAGCTACTGATTTGACTTGTTTTTTAATTTCTTTTAAACTGAAACTCATTCATAAAATAAAATTTCAAATTTCCGTGTTTATCATAGAGAATTTTGCTGTTCAAAATGAAAGTAGAGAATGCCACATAGTCAGTCCCACCAACCAGTTTCAACAATTCTCCACTCAAAGACAGTCTTATTTCATCCGTAACTCCCTCTCCTTCCTGCAGGATAATTTTGGATCAAATATCAGACATCCCATCCACTCAATTGTTATTTCAGTTATATCTCTTTCAGGTTTTCTTTAAAAATACCAAATGCTATTATCACACCTAAAGATTAATAATAACTCTTTACTATTGTAAAATCCATTTAAGACATATTTAACAAATTGACTTATAATTTTCTTATACTTTGAATTAAAAACATATCAAGTCTACGTATTGTGATTTATCAATGTATCTCTTTGGTCTCTTTTAACCTATAGATTCAGCTCCACCTCTTCTGTTTTCTTCACAGTGTTTTGTTCAAGAAATCAGATCAGGGCTTGAGTGGTGGCTCAGCGATTACAGCACTTGCCTGGCATGCCTGAGGATGCAAGTTCAAACCCCAGCACCACATACACAACAAAGTGCCGGATCAACAAAAGAAAGAAAGCAATCAGATTGGACATGGCAGTGCATGCCTGTAATCCCAGCAATTCAGGACGCGGAAGCAGGATGATCAAAAGTTCAAGGCCAGCCTCAGCAACTTGGCGAGATCCCATCTCAAAATACAAAAATAAAATGGCTGGGGTTGTGGCT
Source organism: Aplodontia rufa (assembly GCA_004027875.1). Taxonomy (NCBI): domain Eukaryota; kingdom Metazoa; phylum Chordata; class Mammalia; order Rodentia; family Aplodontiidae; genus Aplodontia; species Aplodontia rufa. Next base: position 29,670 of record PVKS010004070.1, read on the forward strand.
CAGTGGTAAAAGTACCCTTGGGTTCAATCCCAAGCACCAAAAAATATAAATAAAGAAATCAGATCATCTGTCCTATAGAATATCAATGAGACTAAATTTTGCTGATTGCATCCCTCTGGTAGTATTCACCACACCCTTCCATCCTCTGTATTCCCTGTATGTTGGCAGCTGATCTAGAGGCTTGAACATATTTGAATTTTTTGTCAATGTTAGCCCAGAAGTATCATGGCATACTCCATCAAAATGTCTGGTTTCATTTCATTATATTTTATTTTATTTTTGGAGATATTTGCAGGTATTGAAGCACATTGTTGATATACTTTATTTCATTAAAGGTTGAAAAACAGTTATATTCCAATTATCACTCCTTTCTCATTTATTAGTTGGATAACATCAATATAGAGAAATTTCCCTTCATCAATTCATTGGTGCCTGAGGTAATGCTTTTTCACTAACGATAAGGACTTCATTCTTCCTCTGTAGGTAGCACTTTTCGAAATAAAGTGATAGCTCTCTAACATTCTCCAATTTGACCTGCGAGTGTTGGCTTGTTTGATCACGTGTGTGTGTGTGTGTGTGTGTGTGTGTGTGTGTGTGTGTTGCTTTGATTTGGTTTTTAGCATCATTATGGGCTCCTGGGTTAAACGTGTTTGAAGAGTTTCAATACACTGCAGTTATTATCCTTTGTGTATTCAAATCATACCAATATCAGTCATAGATTTTTTTTTCTCAGATTTGCTGTTCAGTTCTTCTGATAGAATCTTAGAAGACTTAATATGCCTTTGATTTCTGGTAAGACAACATTCCAGGCTTATCTGGTACATTTCCTACCCTAGATCTGGAATCATACATTTTCCCAGCTTTTAGGGAGAAATGGGACTTAGAGAACATAATCTGAGTCCTGGGGGTGCTCAGAGCGACTGGGTTGTTCACTGTGTTTGATGCTTATCATTAGGGCAGAGATAGTAAATATGGGTTTTCTTTCAAATATTTTAGATCAAATTCATCATTAATTTATACTACTTTCAACTAATATACAGAACTGTGATGTTTTTAGTTAACCCCATAGATCATGCATCTACATCTCCTTTCCCATATGAAAAAAATCCTAGTCCTCAATGACGGTAACATAGTTACTGCTATAGTTTGGATCTGAAATGTCCCCCAAAGGCACGCTGGTCCCCAGCACACAACACTACTGGGAAGTGATGGACCCTTTAAGATGTAGGGAGTAGTTAGTCATTGGATGCATTCCCTTAAAGCAGTTATTGGGACCATAGCTCCTTCTTGTTATTGTCTTTGCCTCTTGGTCACCACGTGTGCCACATGGCCCCATCATCATGTACTGTGTGCCATCACAGGCCCAAAGTGATGGGGCCAAGCAACTATGAACTGAAACCTCTGAAATCAGGATCCAAAATAAACCTTTCTTCTTCTAAATTGATAAGCCCAGGCGTTTTTATCACAGTAACAGAAAGTTGACTAACACACTCACTTACTTTATCTCACTTAGCATGCCTTTGATTTCCAGGCTTATCTTGCGTGTTTCCTTCCCTGGACCTCTATGCAGGCAACAGTCTTAGAACAATGGAATTAGCACTTCCACAAGAAGGTGAAATTGAAATTAAGATTACTTTTATAGTTCCTTTTATAGTTCCTTTTGCCCATCCATGATGTCTGGCCAAATTCCTGTGTTTTAAAGTCACTTTGGATAGTTTCTGTTTTTGTGATTATTCCACCAACTAACTGGTCACTTATTTAGAGACATTTGTCTTGTTTCACTTCCAACTTTTAGGAGACTGTTGCTTCATATTTATGTAAACTGTTTACAAAACAAAATTTACTTAACAAGGAACATGGGAAGTGGTTTAACTTCTATATCTTCCATCCCCATTAGGTTTAACCCTAAGAGGTAAGGAGGTTACCCTTCATGTTACAGAGAAGAGTGAGACAGAGAGGTCAAGCTCCTTGCACACCAACACACAGCGTGCTATTCAACTTTCCGTCACTGTGACAGAATACCCGAGGGCAAGTCTTACACATTTATTGATTCACAGTTTCAGAGCTTTCACAGTCAGCTGGTTCCATCGTTTCTGGGTCCTGTGGTGAGGCAGAGAACAGCTACTCCCCTCATGGTGGCCAAGAAGCAGAAACAGAAGAGGAGCCAGGGACAACATGCACCCTTCCAGGGCAGGCCCCAGTGGCCTCCTGCATCCATGTAGATCCCACCTGTGCAGTTGCCACTTCCTCCTGGTAACCCACTGGATTATCAGCCCGTTGATGGGTTAACCCATTGACGAGATCAGAGGCCTCCAATCCCATCGCTTCCCAAAGACTTGGGGACCAAGTCTTGAGCACAGGAGTCTCTGGGTGACATTTCATGTTCAAACTCTGACGCACAGTTAGTAAGAGGAAGAACTCAGAGTGGAACCTGGGTTTCCAGAAGCTTCCAGAAGACAGGGTTCTTTTCTATCCTTCCCTGTAGCATCCCTAGAACCTTTTAAAAACCTTTTGAAAAACATTGGTGAATCATTAAATGAAATGAACACTGTTCTACTCGAAACGACTTCAGAAATGTTGTGGAGGCCCATGGCAAGGAGTCAGGAGAGAGGGTTTAGATTGCTGTCACCACTTCCTGGTGGAAGAGCTCAGCCGGATCCTGAGGGTGGTCTCTGAGACTCTGGGCAGTGACAGATTCCCCCCTCCAGGGACGTGGAGCTGGAGTCCCACTGTGACCACATCTCGCTTTGTGGCTTCTAAGTGTGAAAGTTTTGTCAGGGGGACAGGTAGTCTTCTTGCCTAGCAGCCATTCAGACCTGAACGGGTGGGAGGGAAGCTGGCTGTCCCAGAATCCCTCTACAGAGTCACTATTTTCATCCGAGACACTGGTGCCTACTGTGTGCCCAGCCTGCACGCAGCTGCTCCTGGGTGGCCTGCTATCCTGGGCGCACGGCCCTTTTGGGCTTCCCGGGTGGGCCCCTGGCCAGGTGTGTCCTGTCGCTGAGCACATGGTGGGGAGGCCAGTGTTTGAAGGCAGGCGGAGGCAGCCGCTCCTGGCCATGGGCATGGGCCTGCTGAAGGGAAGGAACATCGTTAGCTTCCGTCTTTGCAGAGTTTTCTGGGGAGGCTCTTGAGCAGCGTGGGTATACAGTGTGGGCCCAGCCTCAGCGCTCACAATCTGCTCAAAGCCATGCTCAGCCGGAGCCACTCCCTGGGCTTGCTGCGCGACAACTCCAACTGGGAGCACATGGAAGCCCGGGAAAGGCAGGAGGAGGAGCAGGGGCAGGCGGGTGGCTCTTCTCTCTGTCCTCGCCGTCTCTAGTGCAAAATTGGATGCAAAATCTGCCATCCCGAAGGTGTGACATGCTCCAAACCTCCATGTGACTCTGTTGACTCAAGCTCAGAGTAGGTCAGGAATTCACTAAAGTCCCCAATGACACCCCTCAGCCAAGAGCCAGGGCAGCGCAGTGTAGTGGACAGGAATGCAGCAGGGAGAGTCCCAGCTGCCCGTCATTTCCAACCCCACAGCCGTCCTCTCTGCGTTATAGAATACAGACCAAAAGAACTCTCCGACAGGGTTGACAGGAGGGTCAAGCGATGTCCCCAACACCCGGATGCCACCAGTCAGGGACAAAGGCAGTGGTGTCAGCACTCTTGAGCACGGTACAGAAATAGCTAATTTAGTTCTCCCAGCAGCCCATGGGGTAGGTCCTCTCAACACCCCCACTGTGCACAAGAGGAAGTGCGGTACAGGATGGTGAGATAGCTGGTGGCTTCTCAGCAAGGAGCCCCAGCAGGCTGGCTCCACACCCGCGGTCCTGACCACTAGGCTTGCCTGCCTTGCCCCCCTCACGGTAGGAGCTAGTGCTCTCCAGAACTCTGCCTCCTAGCCTCTCCTGCTGAAGGGAGGTGTCCCTGTCACACCACCTCTGCTGCACCCCTCGGCCTCTGGAGTGAGGTCACCACTCGAGGTCCGCAGAGGGGACAGGGAGGATGGCCTGCTGCCTCCCGTGTGGTGGCCTTGGAAAGGACAACAGCCTGGGAGTGATGGGAAGAGAAGCCAACTCGCCGGGCCGTGGTGGGGTAGGAGAAGGAACACAGAGGCCAGGAGGGTCTGTGGGAGTTCTCGCAGGACTTGGTTGGCCCCTAGGGGCTGGGGGAATGGCAGAGAAAAAGAGCAGCTGACACGGAGACGGCCGAGTCAGGGGCATTCTACATGTGCCGGTCCCACCCATCAGAACAACACCAGGATGGTGACTGTTACCATCAGGGAGAGGTGGGGACAGAGCACCCAGGCGTTGAATCCCTTGCTCCAGGGCACACAGCTGGTGAGAATCGGCTGGAAGCACGTGGCCTGGGCGTCCTTGTCTTACCCCAGCTCAGGGAGAAGGAACGAGGTTTCCCCTTCTACCATGACACCAGGAAGATATGGTCCTTTGCCTCCGAAATGTTGTCACCGAGTCCTCTGCCCTGGACATGCATTCTCCCAGCAAGGACGGCTGTCTCTTCCACCTCCTCTGAGTCTCAATTGGGCTGTCACAGCTTTGTGCGTGGAATTCAGTAAATGTGACCGCTGGCCACCTCCAGGCCTCCTGCAGCCTGTCCTTCAGCAGGACCAGCAGTTTCTGAGGGATCACTCCTATGGGGAGGCCGGTGGTACACTGGAAACCCAACTGTGTCTGGAGGAAGCCCAAGCCAGCCCTTCAGAGGAACGCAAAGAGAGCCAGGATAGGCCCCACTCCCACCACCCGCGTTCAGGGGCCACACATGCCATGAAGCCATCTCTCTGGACCTTCCAGCCCTACCGATGCCATTCAGAGAAGTCATGTTGTCCCCATCACCCTTTCTGGCCATCGCCAGTGCGATGAGGCTGCTGAGCTGAGGCCCCATACCAGAGAAGAGAAGGACCTGCGAGGGTGTGGCTTTGTTACATCGGGCCTGAACTCCCACCATGCCATTTCTCAGGGCAGCAACCAGGAGGACCTCATTCCCGGCAAACTTGTTCAAACCCTTCTTCAGCCTTCCCCAAGAACCAGTTCACATCCCCACTTAGTGGCTTCCATGCTCCTGAGGACAGAATTAAGGAGGCCTCCTGGCTAGGGGTGTTGGGGTGGCAGATGCATGAGCACATTGTAGCCCCCGACACCCCTCAAATACTCGATCTCCCAGGCCTGAGGAAGCCCCGTCCTCCACAACCTCCTTTCCTCAGAGGCCCAGAAGGTTGCCACACACCGGGTCCAGTCATAGCCAACAGGCCCTGCCATGTGAGTGACTCCCAGAGAGAGGCAGAGACAGGCAGAGATGCAAAGAGACAGAGACAGAGAGAACCTGGCCTAGACAAAGATGAAGAAGCAGAGGGAGAGGGAGAGACCAAGAAAAAGAGAGAGGGACAGAAACAGAAAAGCTAGGAGCCAGACAGAGACAGGAGGAAAACAGGAAGGAGGGACACAGAGCAAGGAAAAGATGAGAGGAGAGAACCAAGAGGTGAGGGAGAGGTGGCAAGATGGGACCCCAAAAGGACAGGTGGAGGCCAAGAGGGGTCACTCTGCTCTCCCCAGGCACCCAGGTTACCTGCTCCCAGCCCTCTGCACCACCCCTTCTCCTTCCTGTCCCTCCATGACCCCCCTCATCCCCATCTGTGACCCCTCATGCTCCTTGGCCTCCTCAAGCTCCCAGGACCTGGTGCAAGTCTCCAAGCCCTTCAAATCCCAGAGCTGCGGCCCACATCCCAGGAGACCCCCAAGAGATCCTTGCAGGCCGTCCCCGCCTCTGCCAGCAACCAGCCCCACCTGCCGCAGAGTCCATCTTCACAGCTCCAGCGCTGGGGAAAGGACCCTGGGGATGGGCAGCCTGGGCCTGGGAGGGACAGAGCCCAGCATGGGGCAGCAGAGTGGTCAGGCCTTGGGTCCCAGCCTGGTCCAGAAAGCCACTCAACAGGAAGGACATCTCCCCCTCCCCCGCTCGGCCCTTCCCTCCCACCAGCGGACGGAGGTATAAAACCAAGAGGGTCCCCTTAGCAGGCTCCATAACTCAGCCAGCCAGCGGAGGCCGATATTTAAATCATAGCTTACTTTGCTTTGTGCGAGGGAATTTATTAGCCTACCACATAAATGTTTTATTCATTAGGCTGCGTAAATAATGCATGGCTGTTTCCATGGAGACTTAACCCTTCCGCTCCCGAGCTCTGGCCTGCCCTGGCCCCCCACCTGGCCATCCTCTGCCACTCCCGGGGCTCCAGCAGCAACATCACCACAATCAATATTATTATTATCTATCACTCAGGAAGCCCAGACACCGGGCCCAGCCATTTGCCCTCACGATGCCATGGCCCCCGTTTTACAGATGAGAAGACCGGAGCTCAGGGAGGAGGGGACAATTGTCCAGTGTCACACAGGGGCACTGATGGAGCCAGGAATTATGGTCGATGGGGTTGGCACCAAAGCCCAGTCCTTTAGACTCCACGTCCTCTCCGCTGCCCATCACAGAACACCCTCCCCAGGTCAGGGCAGAGTGCTTAGCGGCAACTCGGGCAGGGCAGGAATTGTCCCCAGCTGGGTCCTCCTGGGCCATATCAGCCAGACTCAATGCACCCAGCAAAGCCCCCAGCCCCGAGGCTGAGGCCCAGACCAAGCCTAGGAAACAAGGAGTAAACTGAGACCCAGAGCTGCACAGAGATGCGATGAGGCCACCCTGTGAACCTCAACTGGCCTCAGTTTCCCCTCCAAGCCCTGAAGCCCGCGGGTAACAGCCTCGGCCCCCTCCCCACGCTGCAGACAGGAACCCTGCGGCATGGAGGTTAAGAGCCTGGCGCGGGGTCTCCAGCAAATTGGCCACGCGGGCATGTGGGGAGGCCCGGGCAGGCCCCTCGTCCTCCCGTCACGTCTCGCTGCTCTGCTCAGCCAGCATGGGCGTGCGCAGGCCACCCCTGCCACCTTGGTGGCTCGTTAGACAGCTTCTACCTGACCCCCTTGGCCCCTCGATGACAGCAGTGCAGAGGCCACCACTGCTCCTGTGACCATCTGAGGCACCCTGGCCCCCACCGCCGGCTTCCTCAGCCTTTGAAAACAGAAAAAGCACTCGTAAGCCTGGCGCTGATGCTGGAGAACAGCCCAGCCCACTGGCGGTCACAAAGCCCACCTTTAGGAGCTCCCAGCTCTCCCGCCTTCCAGCTCTGTCCCCGCCGAGGATGGCATGGAGCCTGGGAGCGTGCCCAGGACTGCGGTAAGGCTTGGCCTCTGCATCTCACACACTCCTCAAGCAGCCCTGGGATGGGCACCTGATTTGCCTCATGTTGAAAAGACGACTTGAGGCTCAGAGAGGCACAAAAATCAGCCCAGGACTCACAGCCAGCAAATGGCAAAGCACAGCCCTTGACCCCGGGTGGCAAAGAGGTCTTTCCTCCTTACACAACCCCTGCTTCCCGAAGGACCAGCTTTGGCAGCTGGTGCCACCATCACTGCCACTGAGCCACTAATGGAGAGCTTGTTTCTCTTTCATCCCTCACTTCAGACCTCCTCTGTGGTCAAGAGGAAAGTCCTGGCTGGCATTGGCTTCTGAATGCCTTGGGGTGCCCCCAAATGGACCTTTTAAGTGCGCATGTCGGAGCCCTCTGCGGGCTGCAGACTCCAGCTGGAATCTAAGCCCCACTGCGTCTTCGCTATCTTTATTTTTATAGTTGCTTTCACCTAAGCCAATTGGTACTCATTTCTCCTTAAGAACGATAATGATAAAAACAACACAGCTGAGACATCGTGGCACCCAAGAGGTCTGGCATTGTTCTGTGCTTTGCATTTTATAAGCATCTCATTCTCGAAACCCCGTGGGGTGGGAGCAATATTATCCCTGCTGCCGAGATAAGGAAACTGAAGCACAGAGAGGTTAGTACTGACCCTGAGATCACACAGCAAGTAAGTACCAGGACTACAGGTTGTTTCTTTCACAATCACAGTGTCTCCAACAGTGAGGTTAAGTTTTCCTTTTAAAATAGACTCTTGTGAAAGTTCCATTTGCAAGACAGACTAAGAAAATAATCATGTGAGGAGCACACAGATGTGCCAAAAATCATGAAGTTGTCACATGAGCCCTAAGTTTATAAATACTGAACTATGAAGTAACTGGCTGCCTAGGCATGATGCCATCTGCCCATGGCTCCATCCCCTGAGCACAGGGCCAATGAGAGCAAAGCCCAAGGTGGGCCCCACCCCCAGGCCTGGAGCCCCTAGTTGGGGTGCAGTTCTGACTTGTGGGGCCAGGGAGAGGTCCTCTGTCCTGCATCGATCTGCAGACGAGAGGGTCTCCTCAATGCTCCCCACATCTGCTGTCCTTGTCCCATTTTCCACCTGAACTGAAGCACAGACGGGCTGAGCCCTTCTGCCCCGACCGTGGGACACAGAGCCAGGATTTGAAACTTGGCCATCAGATTTCAGAGCCCTCTGTGCTAAACCACTGGGCTCATGGCTCAAGTCATGGGCAACAGCGTCATCCAAGCCCCTAAATACGGCTGTGCCTGTAGCCAGACGTTCCCAGGCTGCTCCTTTCTTCCCAGTGAATTCCCCATTGGTGCTTTGCCCAGGAGAATGCACCAAGGGTTTCTGCGCTGAGGAAGGAAACAGCCCAGGCAATGACTGTCCCCAAGCGAGGCAGGTGGAGTGAAATGCATGTTGGTGTCAGGAAGTGGAGATGGCGTGAGGCACCAGGGGTGCAAAAGCCAAAGGGCACTCTCCCTGCTATGAGCCCCCCATGGCCTCACTCCCCTCACCCAGCTTCAGCCCTGATGTGTGCCCAAGTGCCCCAGGTCATCCTGCTGTCCTGTTCCTTAGGCATCTGACGAGGGGGCAGCATTTCCCCAACACGCCTGCCTATAACTCGTGACCCCCAACCTCCACAGCGGGTCATCTCCATGGGCCTGACCCGCGTTTCCCTGGCATGCCCCCTGCACCTCCACACAAGCACCTTACCAGGGGACTCCTCCGGTCACACAAATGTGACATCGTCCACAGCACTCTCCAGTCCTACCCTGCTGAGGTCTGTGTCTCTGCCAAAGGGTCACCTCTGATGCCAGGAAATCTACAAGCACCAAAGAACCCCTGCATCACCTGCAGCCTACGATGAGCTGACAGCCACTGCCTCCCGTCACCCAAGGGAAATGGTCCTCAGCCCCTGCCAGGACACCTGTCTCTGTGACTCAGTCCCTGGGGCCCTGGGAGGACAGGCAAGTTCCTGCCCTCTTCTTCACCCTCTTCTTCCCCTGGAGGCACTGACACAGCCCAGTGCTTCACAGCCCCCCACGAGTGCCCCAAGCCCCGCTGTGCACTTGCCACCAAGTGCCAAACGCCACATGCTATGTCCTAGGTGCAAATCCTGGGGTCAGAGTGGCACCATGCCCATTTTCCAGGGGAGAAAATGCATCAGGAAGGGCTAAGAGCTTGCCCTGGCTCACACAGCTTCTGAGGGGCGGAGCCCGGGTGAAATCAGGTCCGATTCTATGGCATGGACCACTTAGGGACCAGGAGTATGGGGATCATCCGGACCCCAAGGTTCCTTTCCACGTTTGGCTTCCCACCCCCAGGATGGCTGGTGAGATGCTGTGCGCTCTCCCTCCCTACCTCCCCCTCCTTCTGTTGGGTGCGGGAATCCCCAGTCCTTGGAACCTGCGGAACCCAGGGCTCCAGAGCTCTCTGTGTTAGCAGCTGAACTCCTGCTTCAGAACCTCGCAGAGCACCAACCACCAAACCCAGCTCCAGTTCTTCCCTCTGCTCCCAGCAGGCTCTGGGCGCCACTACGTGTTCCCTTTGCTCAGTTCTCATCTCTGGTCTTGTGCATGTGGGACCCAGTGATGCTCTGACACCAGAGCAGGTGACCAGTGCCACCCTTCCATGGCACTGTGCCATCCCTGCTGCCCTGCAGGGACTTTACAAGATCGGGCCACACCGTCTCTAAACTAACCTCAGACAGGGGAGGACGTGGACCCAGGCACCCAGAGGGTCAGAGGTAGCTTGATCACAGTCAGCAAGGTCTTGCTGTGGTGGGCAGGGGAATCTTGAAGCTTCCACTCCCCCACTAGATGGGCTCCAGTAGTCCCCACCTCAATAACCCTTCCCAGGGCTCCAGCTTTCTGCTAGGAAGGGCATCCTGTGCTCTTCCTGGTGAGACCTGGAATTCAGATCCCAGGAGGAGCTCAGCAAACCTTTGTTGAAGGGAAGGCAGGAATTGGGGTGGAGAAGGAGGAGGCTCCAGCTTCCTCCTTCTTGCAGGGTGACACTGGCCTAGCACCAGCCCTGGTCACATCTACAGGGCTTGCCCAGCCATCACTGCCAGCCCCCCAGCCCCATGACTCACCCCTCTGCAGAGGAGCTCTGCTCCCTCCCAAGAGGCTTGGACCTGCAGCTCCCTCAACCCAGAACGCGTGGTAGCGTCTGCCATTCCCATCGCCTGGTTCCTTCCTGTCCCCTTACATCTCAAATACGTGTGCTGATCCTGCACTCAGAATCTGCACTTCCCGTTATATATTCTTATCGTTCCTTGGGCTTTTAAAGATGGAGTTCTCAAGGGGTCCTGGAGTGGCTATGTGAGGATGTCTCACTCCACTGCTCCTCCCCCATGCCACTTGCAGCCGCTGGCCTGCCTTAGACCTGTAGAAAGCCCCTGAGGAACGAATGAGTGGGCTCCTGAAACAGCCTAGAAACCACCCAGAGGGACACACCAGGAATATGTGGGCCAAGGTCTCAGGTGAGACCCTCACTTCTGTGTGGTGACTCTGATCCAGAAGGGGCAGCCCCAAGGCTGATGATGGCCCTGTCTGTTACCCCTGCAATTGGACTCAGGTCCCAGGGCCGAGATGGTTTTGGGGGGTGATCACCCTCTGCACCAGCCCAGGTCTCTGTGGACCCAGTTGCTGCCCCCAAGCACCCCCCTTACCCCCGGCCACAACCTCTTGTCCTCAGCAGTCATTGTCTGGGCCTCAGGGACCCTCTTAGGAGCTGCTACGTGTTGATTTGTGTCTCTCAAAAAAGACACGTTCAAGTGTCAACACCGGGCCCTTGTGGATGTGACCTCATTTGGAAATAGGGCCTGTGCAGGTATCAAGTTAAGAAGAGGTCCCCCTGGAATAGGGACCCTACCTCCACATGGACTGCTGTCCTTGTAAAAGAAGGAAGAGTCCTTGTTGTTGGTTCTGGGAATTGAACCCAGGGACACTCTACCACTGAGCTACATCCCCAGCCCTTTTTATTTCTTATTTTGAGACTGGGTCTTGCTAAGATCACCCAAGCTGGCCTCAAACCTATCAATCTTCCTGCCTCAGCCTCCCATGTCACTGGGAATACAGGAACACACCATTGCATCTGGAGAAATTTCTGTTGTTTTAAGTCACCAACTTTGAGGTACTTTGTGACAGCAGCCCTAGGAAATTCACAGTGACAGCTCCCTGTCCCTATGTGTCAGAAGCTGCAAAGGGAAAGTCACCATTCGCTGCCAGGAGCTGGGCATGCAAGCTGCCCTCCCCCAGGGACTAGCTGGGTACTGATGGGGTGGAGGACGGGACGGCACGGCAGCCGAGGCAGGGGGCCGTTGATGGGGAGGCCGCCCAGGCAGCAGAGCCCCCGGTGCATGGAGGCCCAGACCGAGGCTGCACATCTGTGGGGGCTGCAGCCTCTCTCTCAAGGCCACGCTGCCTAGAAGGGACCCGCTTCTCCCACCGTGGCCTCATTGCTTAGCGTCTCATGGAAGACTGCACCTCTCAGCCAAGCAACCTTCCACACACAGCAGAGAATCACCAAGAGATGTTTCTGAAAATAGGGGCAGGACTCAGGCTTTGGTCGAAAGGATCCATTCCAATAACACAGGCTATGTCTGCTGTGCGGCTGTTCTGAGGAGGAGGGTGACACCGACCCACTTTACACAGGGGCAGCCCGGGCCTTCCAAATGTACCTTCCTCCCCACGAATGCAGGGGACACCCAAAGAGGGATGTAATGGACTTAGATGCCCAAATCACAGAAGACACCCCCATGAACGCACATGAACTAAGTTATGTCAACATCTGGGGACGAGGGGTGGACAGTGGAGCTGTGCCCAGGAGGCTGGGACGTGGGCCGTGGGCCTCACCCTGCGCAGGCCCACACCAGCCAGCTTGGTGGCAGATCGATTTCTTGCAGTTTTCCACAGTGCTGACCATTGCCCTTCATTCTGGTGGGGTTTCCGCTTCCTGTACTCTTCCTCCTCCCAGCTGCTCCTTCTCTCTCTTGGAACTTTCTCCATGGCTGTTGTCCTCAACCACTGTCCTTATGACTCCTCTCTCCACATGCTCCCCCCATGGTCTCACTCCCCCACCTGAGGACCAGGGATATCAATCTGTCCCTCCAGCCACAGACCCAGGAACCCAGGAGCCTTATCCATAGCCACCTGGGATGTCCAAGTCTTCTCCAAACTCAACAACTCAATGCTGAGCTCTTCTGGGAGGAAGGACCCCCTGCTCCCTGGTTCTGAATAATGTCCTCCAGCTTCCAGTTCCTTCTGTGATAACTACCTGGAAACGCTGACTCTCCTGTGAACAAATCCCACCAGCCAGGCCTATCTACGCCCCCTTATGCATCTTTCTAATCAGACCTCTCTCCCCATCCCCCAGCCCAGATACACATCACCATTTACCTGGGCCTTCCTATCAGAGGTAGAAGCTTAATCAATCTCGTTCAGTAAATAAACTACATTTAAAGCCTAGAATACAAGAACTAGAGCCAGCGTGACCTGACTCAGCATCAGCTCACAGTCCAACCCAGAACCCAAACCTCAGCTCAGAAACCACAGAGACCTCCTGTCTGGGCCCAGAGCAACACTGTCTCCCCGAACTCAGAGGATGAAGGCTTGGACCCAGAACCCCACTCTTCCATCCGTCCAAAGAGCTGCACAGGGCTCAGCCCCTTCCACCGAGATCCTTTATTGTATTTTTCTCAAAGAAAAACAAGTGTCGATGGGGAGAGGGTTAACAGTTTATTCTATTTTTTCTGAGTGATTTTATCACTGTCGTTAGAACATTCATTGAGGTAAGTGAGGAATCCATCACGGGCTGACAGCGGCGTGCAGACTAATGGCTGTTAGATGGTAATAATTTTTAATATGATTTTTATTTCACTTAATTTCATATGTGCTTGACAAAAGGTCCCCAGTCACTGGGGAGCAGTGCGGAACTGGGAATATGCTCACAGGAAGGTCTATTAAGCCAGGTGCTGGAAGCGTTTCAAAGAAACAACTTTGCGGTCGGGAAGGGGGAGCTGGGAACTCGGCTGTGAGACGAGAGCTTGGTTTCTGGCACGGTGTCAGATCACATCCCCGCGGAGACGCCTGCACCCACACACATGAACTTCCAGGGCACACACAGACGTCTTGAGAGAGGACAGAGTCACACCCCGTAAGTCACCTGCCAAGTTTTCAGAGAAACGCACGTAAGCGCAGGATCACGCACAGAGAGCATAGTGCAAGGGGAGGGGGAGGAAGGGGAACCGACGGAGCTGACCCAACTCCTTGGTTGATATGGTGTGCCCGGAAGCCCCAGAGAAGGGGTCCCAGCCACGGGAAACCAGAGTGGACTTGATGCCTGTTCCCGCATCAGCGGGGACTTGAAGCAGACCAGGCAGTCCTGCCCAGGACACTCATTGCTGGAGGGAAGAGAAGCTTCAGCGAGATGTTCAAGACCTGCCGTTGTCTATGCTGTGTTCCTAGCACAGAGGCAGCAGGCTGATCAGAGTCCCCTGGACAGGTGACAAAAGCCCCCACTGTCAGTCACAATGGGCTGATTCTCATTCGCTCCGAGAAAAGGCCTGCAGGAAGATAAAGAATGCAAAGCCCTGGCCCTCTCTGGATGAGGAGTAGAGCAGTGCCCCCCACAGCTGGCTGTGACCAGGTGCTGTGTACCCCTGCTCACAAACCTGCCCAGGGACTTCTTGCCTGTGAACTCCCGGGATGCTGTTCTCTGTTCACACAGCGGCTGAGGGAGAAGACTCCAGAGCAGGCTCCTTGCCAGCCCTGCCAACCCACCAGCTCTGCAGCCTTAGCCCCTCTGCCCGCATCCTCCTCCAGCAACTGCAATAGTAAGACCTGCCCCTCGGCAGTCGCAGGAATCAGCTGAAAGCCCTGTCTGGAAAAGGACATCTAGTGTGATCACTGCCTCCCAATTTCTTCTGAAAAGGGTTCTCCTAGAACGGAAGGGAAATTCTGAAGGTTGGGGGAGTCACCCCTCAGTGCCAGTCTTCATCTAGACTTCCTCCTGCCTGGCTTGGGACCTATAGTGATATAGGATTGAGGGAGGAGTCAGCATGAATCTCCTTTCTGTGGTTACTCGTTGTCTGGTCTGGGCCTACCACACACACATGCACACACACCCAGAGACACACAGGCTTGCACACGTGCACACGCGCACACACATGCACGCACCACACACCCATGCACACACACATGCACACACACCCAGAAACACACAGGCATGCACACGCACACATGCACACACACACATGCACACACGCCCAGAGACACACAGGCATGCACACGCGCATGCACACACACACACACGCACACACACACGGGTTTAAGATGGCTCCTTCTCCCTGAGTCAGCCACATGTCTGTCTGACTTCCTCCGAGCTGAGAGGCCAGCTCATGGAGATCAGCACCATGGACAGCAGCTACCTCTGCCAGGATGCTGCGAAGGACTCTTGCCCCCCATCCCTGGTTGTCCACACCACACACATTCCAACCAGGAGGACACTTACCTGGAGACTGAGGTCCCAGAACATTCAGAGTCATTCATTTGGAGGGAAATTCTGGATCTGAAGAAAGCTCAGGAGCCCTCCGTGTTTGCCCTGGGGCTCCTGGAGCTCCCTTCCCTGCCTCACAGAGAAGGAAAGACTCGCAGCACTCTCCATCTCACCATGCAGGAGCCCAGAAATAATCCTACAGGCTGGGGACCCAACAGACACCGTGGTTCATAACCCACTCTTCCCAGAAGCGCAAGACAGCTCCTAACCTCAGAGAAGAAGTGAACAAAGGCCAGGCTTGCATCACCAACACAGGTTCCTGTTAACCTAGTACCTAGGAGCCCAGCACTGTGTCAGGAACAGGCACACAAGGTTAGCCAAGCAAGGCCCTTGTCCCCAGGAGTCCCAGTGATTGACAGAAAAGAAATGCAACTACACAGACCATTTGTGCCAGACAATTCTTTGTCAAAGCTGACTGAAGAAGAAAAGGGTCGGAGTTCCTCCTGGGCCGTGCTAGCAGACACAGCCCTGTCCCCATGACAGCCTTCCCCAGACCCCACGGGGTCCCTCTCACATACTGTCCCAGCTTCAGCGGCACAGTGAGGTCGAAGCAGTAAAACCTGCTGAATCCTTTCTTTTTCTATTTTTTTTTCCTTTTCAGTACTGGGAATTGAGCCCTGGGGCATTTTACCTACATCCCCAGCCCTTTTTCTTTATTTACCTACTTCCTTATTTTGAGACAGGGTTTTATGAAGGTGCCAAGACTGGCCTCAGATCTGCCTTCCTCCTGCCTCAGCCTCCCAGCTTGCAGGGGTTACAGGCGAGCACCACCACTCCCAGCAAACCTGATGATTCTTAAAGGAACAGATGCAGGAGGTAGATGGTGGTATTCAAACCCCAGTTCTCCCATCCACTATCTCTGCGCCTTTGCACACGCCGTTAATCTCTAGACCCTGATATCCTCAGCAGTACAATGGGATAATAAGAGCTAACCTATCTCAGGGGTATTGTAAGCACTCAATGGATGAATGGTTGTGAAGAGCTTAGCGCAGGGCTTGGCGTGTAGTAAAGTCTGTCGATGACTAGCCAGAGGTCCTCATCGTCCCAGCACACGAGTCCACAAGAGACTGGCACCCGTCGGGGGAGGCAGTGACATGGGACGCAGCTGGACTTCACATCTGAGTTTCTGGTTCCATGTCCAAGGCCACCACACCAAGGGCAGAGCCCAACCATCGTCCTGCCTCCATCACCAGGTACGCAGGCCCCTCCCCTGTCCCTCTTTCCCCTGCCTCCTCTGTATTGACTACAGCAACAAGAGTTGGGTACTCACGTACATCAGGTCTACACTGTGCCCCTTACGAGGTGAGCAATATTACGATCTCCATTTTCCAGAAGAGGATACTGAGGGTCAGAGAGGTTTAAACCCAGGCAGGGTGATTCCCGAGCATAAGCTCTAAATTATGAAAGTATCCTGCCTTCATGCACAAAGGATGTGGGGCGTCCCTTCCCCCTGAATCTTCCATCACCCCTGATGGAAGAACCCCTGTCTGACTGCAGAATGGAACAGAGTGCCCTGGCCTCTCCAACCCACTGCCCCCATGGCTCTGCTCACTATAATATTTTGCTGTTGACCCTTCTGGAGCCCCAGGTGTTCCAGTTACAAAGGGGAAGTTTGAGTACCTTGGACCATGGCTCCTGAATCCCTCTCAAGAATGGTCCTGGACTCCTCACCTGGTGTCACTGAGGGGACAGCACCCTGGCCTCAGGCTCTCCTCTCTCTCTTAGATTGACTCTGTCCTCCAGAACGGCAGCAGGTGTCTGTCCTAGGAGTTCCCACAGGGCCATTCCCTGGGGATGCTACCTCATACAGTTCCTAAAGTAGACATGTCCTAGTCCTCCATTGCCACCCTCATTCCCTGGATGGGACAGTGTCATCAGGCAGGGGTGATCAGCCCGCGCTGCAACCCACCCACTCCCAGCTGAAATCCATCCACCTTCACCACTGAGCACACAGCATGTTCTCTCTGCCCTGCCAACAGAGTCATCCAAAACACACGTGTGTGCACACACACACCCACACACACATGCGTGCGACTTCAGATGCAAATGGAGCTGGATTTGAATCCTAGCTCTCCCACTTGGCTCATGTCCCCAGCTTTCCCACCTATAATATGAACGGGGGCCACCGTCTCTCCCATCCAACATGCCTGCCCCCACCCTCCCGAAAGCAGCCGCAGTAGCTAATGGGATGAAAAGAACAGGAGACTTACAGGACACTGGAGGAGCCCCCTGCCCTCACCAAGCCCCCTCCTCTTCCTGTCTCCTTTTCCGCCCTAAACTTCACTCGGTCATGTAAAAGGCAGCAGAGTTTGGGGTTGAATGCAAGAGTTTTGGAGTCAGAGGGAGGTGGGTTCAAGTCTCAACGCTGCCCCCATTGGCAAATTTCCTAATGAGGGGAGTGACACCTTCCCTTCTGAGTTTCTCTGGGGATCACTGAGATTACAAATGGGAAGGGTCTGACGGTGGGGGTGGTGGCACTGAAACCCCCATCACCATGCTCTTGGGAGTAAATGGTGAGAAAACTAGACAGCTCAGAAAGTCCTACCCACGACTCCACCCTACAGGGCTGCTCATGCCTCTGGGGTCCCTGAGGTCCCCACCAGGACACTAGGGCCAACGGACGCCCCTTTGGAAAATGGTTGATGAACATAGAGTTACCAAATGACCCAGAAATTCCACTCCTAGATGTCCCCAGGAACTGAAACCACATGTGCTTGTACACATTATGGACACAAATGCTTGTGTAGAACGTCTAAATCACATGCTGAGGTCCACTGATGGGTTAATTCTATGGCACATGAATTATTATCTTTCAGAAACAGAGAGAAGGAAAGAAAAAGAGTTTGATTGATGAAAGTGTGGGCACCGTCCAGGACCCTTGAGTCCTTCCTCACGAACCCCAGGAACGCTGCAGAGCCCTGCGAGCCCTGGGTCACAGGAAGTGGCCACTGGGCCCTTCCCACAGCGCCACATGCACCTGGAGGCGGCAGACACAGCAGCTAGGAGTTGGGCTTGAGAGCCAAACGGCCCCAGGATCTTAAGACCCCAGGCACATAGTTACCCGGAGTGTTCATGTCCATGTCTGTAACATGTAGCAGCGTCACCACCTTCACCCGTTTGACCATCTGGTAAGCTGCCGGTGTACTGGCACAGTGAACCCATGGGCCACCCAGAACATCGGGCTCACATTCGGCCCCACCCCACGCTGATGGGCAGCACTGCACACCCTGCTCCTCAGGCTCACGCACACTGCCAGGCTCTGGAAGGCCGGGGAGGAGGGGCTCTGGAGGACCACTTGAGGTTGCTGTAGACAAGCCGTAAGAGGCTGGTGGCCTGGCCAGGCAAGGCCCAGGAGCCAAGAGAGCAGCACTGAGAAGCTCCAGGAGGAGGGCATGACAGGCCTGGTCACTGCCTGGCTGGGACACAGCAGAAGGATGTGCAGGACGAGGGACCCCTATCAGGATTGTTGGGCAGGTGAGGTGGAGCTGTCTGAGCCCTGGAGTTGGGGGCACAGGAGGAAGAAGAGCCTGGAATCCCAGGGTCACAGGAGAGCTCTGGGCTGGAGGCGGAGATGCAGGGTCCCCTGGAAGGAGGAGGGACAAGCTCCTGCAGGCAGAGTGTGGGAACTGGCCAGGGAGCACTGGAGGGTCAAGGCCTTCAGGGATCTGGAAGGAACTGGAGGAGACAGCCAGGGAGGCTGGGGCCCAAGAAGTCACCCAGAGAGCAGAGTCTGCGGGCGACTGAAGGGCTGAAGATGGAGAGGACGGTGGCCACCTTGACACTGGATCTCACCTCCAGGGGCTGCCGGTCGCAGCCTGGTGGGGAGCCAGGGGGAGTGGGCAACGGAGGGCCCTGCAGAAGAGGATCAAAAGGGCAAAGGAAAGCAGAGGGAGTGGAGGCTGGTGAGGACCCTGGGGTCCCATCCACCCCCAGGCAGAACTAGGGCTCCCTCCTCCCTCCAGCAGGATCACCTGGGACCCGAATGCTGAGCGAGTGGGACGCAGCTCCCGCAGCCTGATGGAGAGGGAGAGGCCTGGTGGCAGGCAAACCAGCTAGCAAGACATCCCCCAGGTGGACAGGCCGGCAAGCAGCTGGAAAAACAGCCACAGAGAGAGCCAGGCGATCAGGGCCGCTGAGATATCCGCCCCTCCCGCGCGGCGCCCACCCCCGCCGCCGCCACCTCCAGGCCTGGAGCACAGATTTATTTCCAAATGCTGCCACAATCCGCTATTGGATTTGTAATCACAGGCTCCAATGTTCACGGGATAAATATACTAACAAACTAATTGTTTGTTAGCTCTGAGGTTGGAGCAATCAACACGTCCAGCGTGAGATATGGGCCACTCGCAGGCTGGAGTCCAGACCGTCCCAAGGCCCCGGGGGCTGGCGCCATGGGCACCCGACTCCCAGCCGGGTTCTGGCCCAGCAGGCACACAGGCCTGAACGCCACTTGGGTCGGGGGCGGGAGGGCCTCCCGACGGGCTGGCACACAGCCGCCGCCCTGCCCGAGCCTCATCAGAGGCAGACATAAACTAACTCGGTTCCTGGGGACCCCAGAGGAACAGCAGGAACTGTTTGGTAGAGAATTATAGCTGTGGGTGAAATTAGATGTACTCTGAGCCCCAAGGCTGAGGGAAATAAAAAGCATTTTAAATGGAGTGTAGAATTCATATTCCTCAGTCACCTTCCAATAAATAAATCTTGTACCGTTTTTTTCTGTAAACAGTGGTTACATGCGGCTTCTATTGTCTCCACGTTCCATGCCAATTGGTGGGAGTGGCAGGGTGGTGCTGGGGTGGAGGGAAAAGACTGGGCATACCCGAGGAGTGGGGTGCAGGGACCTCACCAGGTCCCTGGAGGTCCCCCCAGCTTCCAGAAGCATCAGGAGGATGCTGGGGTCACGGCCTAGCTCTGGACACACTCAGGGAGCCCCAAGGGAAGATGCCCCATTGAAACTCCCAAGGGCCAAAATCCGAGACCCAGAGGTTCAGGGCAATCTCAGCTCTCTGGGTCCCCCTTCTCCAGAAAAAGGACACAGCCCACTGGGAAGGACAGCTGGGGACAGCAGGGAGGGCTTGCAGGCCACTCGTGACAGCTTACATTGTTTCTAGTCTTCTTTTTAAACGCCTTTGACTTCCAGCTGCAAAAAATGGTTTCTCCTCACACTAAAGATGTGGAAAACACAGAAAATCACAAAGAAGAAAAAATATCACCAGCCAACCCATCACCCTGACAAAAGCCACCATGAGCTGGAGCCGTGGCTCAGAGGTTGGAGCGCTTGCCTGGCACGCGAGAGCACCCGGCTTTGAACCCCAGCACCACAGACGCAACTGTCAGAGAAACAAAGACCAGATGAAAAAAGGAAATAAAATTGATTGTCTCCCTCTGTCTCTCTCTCTCACTCTCTCCATCTCTCTTAAAAAAGAAAAGAAAATAGTCACCACTAATATCTTGGTATTTCTTTCCAGACATTTAAAAAATATGGATATGCATGTAAATATACATTTTCCAAAAGAAATAATCCCTGCGTTTATTAAATGCCCAACATGAACCAGGTACTGTTCTAGGCATTTTAAATACATTATCTCTGAATCTTATAACAATTCTATTAAAAAAGAATTTGTATTGGACACTATCGCTAAGCCATGTCACTCACACAAACAATATTGGCTTACATTTTGGGGACACTTAATGAGATCCGGCATCTAGTGTCACCTTGTCCCCACCTATATGAGGCAGTGCCAATGTTATCCTTCCAGCAGGGACTTTCCAGGACAGAGCCACAGAGCAGACTCCGTGTGTGTGGGTGTGTGCTCCCAGGCACCCCTCAAAGACGGGTCACTGTGGACGGCTCCCAACGGCCTTGCCTGGTCCGTGGGCACTGGTTCCAGACCCCAAGCTCTTCTCCCTCGCGAGCACCAACATTCCCCTCAGAGTAGGAACCATCCATTCCCCCTGGTCTGAGACTGAAGTTTCTGCCACTGCCCTGATCCTGCCCTACCAGTTCATGAGCAAGGAGGAAGAAGAGAGGACTCGCAGGTAGAGGTTTGAGCTCAGATGGATGTGGCTTCAGCCCCAGCTCAGCCTTCACTAGCTGTGTGTCCTTGGGACTGTCACTGCCCCTTTCTGGGCCTTACACTCTTCAGCTTGAAAATGGAAACAAGGACTCTCCGGAAAAAACACATGAAGCGATTACATGAAGCACCTAGCCTGGCTTCAGCACATGCTAAGGGCTCCAAAATGTTCACCCTCTTACATTAAGAACAAGACACCCAGGGCTGGGAGTGTAGTTCAGTGGTAGAGTGCTTGCCTAGCGTGCGCGAGGCCCTGGGTTCAATCCCCAGTACCGCAACAACAACAACAAAAGACACCCAAAGCTTTTTTTAAATGAGAGAAAGGCCGCAACACCAGAAACCGAACAGGACGCAGCCTGGCTCCCCCTCGCCCTCGCCCATGCCCTTCTCTGTTTGATGGGCTCCCCGCACCCATTTTATAAACGGACAAGAAACGGTGATCAAAGGTCGGTGACTGCCACCTGGAAAAGAAAAGCTGACATGGCCTCTTCACAGAGTCCCTGAGCCCGCAAATGACACTGTGAAGCCATCGTTCCCACAGGAGGACTCAGCTCTAATGGAGATGTGAGTGCAGGAGGGGCAGGAACGGAAGTGACCCTGCTTGGGCCTCAGCTCTGCCCCTGACCGCTCCTCCTGAAGAGGAGGCACTGGGAAGCCCCTGGGCTGGAAGATGGGATAAGTCTGGGTAGGAGGGAGGTCAAGGACTGAGCCCATGGGATGGCATCTCAGGTTGCTGACGGAGCCCTGTGAAAGTTGGTACCTTGCCTTGTCTGGGCCTCAGCTTTCCCCTCCATGAAATGGGGATGGCGACACCCCATGTAGCTACCGGGTCCCCCAATGGGAATGATCAAGCGATGAGCAAGTGAGTGGTTCCAGTCTGAGCCCATGGCAGCGGCTGCTCCAGGGTGGCCAGGACTCCCTTCTTCCCAGGGCCCTTGGTCATTTATTTTTGGTTAATTAAATGGTAAGATTTTCATGTCTGATTATTTACTGCCAGCCGGCTTCATTACCAGCTCCCCCATAAATCACAGTGGGGGGCCTGGCTCCAGCAGACCCCTCCACACCCGCTCCCAGGAGGAAGCCGCGGTACCCCAGCAGAGCTCGGCCCTGGGGGGACCCCAGGAGCTGCGGGAGTCATGACATTTTCTGTCCTGGAGAGCTGGACACCGGCTTCCCCTGAACCCTGCCCCACCCAAGCCCTGCACCAACAGGACTCCCAGCCAGAGTCCCCAAAAGATACTCGGGCTGGATGACAGTGCCACGGGACCACATAAGGCCTACTATGTGCCAGGCCCCCCGTGAGCCCACTCTCACGTCATGACCAGAGCCACACTTACCGAAAGCAACCCAAGGCCCAGGGTGGTCAAGCCACTTGCCCAGGGTCCACAGCTGGTCCCTGGGGAGTGAGGATTATAAGTCAGCCACCTGGCTCCAGGGCCCGGCCCCAACCACAAGACGAGGAGGAAAGTGCAGTCTTTGGGGTCAGACGGAGCCACTCAGGTCCCAGCTCTGGTATCCACACTGCGCGACCTTGAGCAAGACCTTCACACCTTGTGCCTTTGTTCTTCCGCAGCCAGGTGGGGACAGTCATATGTCCGTGGCCAAGTGCTGTGGGTTCGATGAATGAAAGGTACCTGGACAACACCAAACTTGGGCTTCACCCTGCTGAGAGCTTGCTGCTTTCCCAGCCCAGCACCCCATAGTCCCGGTGGGGACACCTTTCTCACCTGGGTCCCATGCAGAGCAGCATACGGACGCTGGGAGGTCTCAGGGGATCCACGCTGCTTACGCCTGCAAAGTCCCTACTTGGTTCCAGGTGGTGCCCCTTGCAGAGCTGCCACCCCAGGCCCAAGATGAGCCCTGGATGCCCTCAGCTCCAGGTACCCACCCCAGGGAAGAGGGGAGCTCTGAAAGTCCAGAAAACCCCCCAGGGACAAGGGTATCATAGTTTTCCTCACTCCTGTGACAGAGGCAGACAGAAGGGGGACAAGCAATGCGGCAGCAAAGGGAGCAAGCTGCCCCTACGACCTGGACTCCAGCGGCAGAGACCATGCACAGGGCCCGGGACTCTGTGAACCCCCAGCACCCGGCCAGACACAGAGGGGGCGCTTGGTGGGAACTGCTGGGCCATTGAATGAACAGCGGGTGCATGAATCAACAAAGCAAGGACCCATGAATGACCAGCTGGAGGAACGCACGGGTGAACAAGTGGCTGAGTGATGGAACCCGCGGCAAACGGAGGAGCAATCGAATGACCGGGCGATTGAGCAAAAGAACAAGCAGCTGAATGAACCCGCGGCCCAACAGCCGCACGGCCTGCGAAACTCACGAGCAAATGATTAGACAAACACACAGCAGATAAATGCAAATAAGCAAAAAAGAACGACTGGAAGGAGAGGAAGGGAGGGAGGAAAAGGAGGAGGGGGGCAGAGTGGAGGCGGGGGGAGGACAGAACTGGCTCTGAGCAGCTCCCCAAAGAAATCTGGCCCTCAGGTGACAATGTCCTGCGCCACCAGCCCCAGCCCCTCCACCCGAAGCGGTGGGAACCTCCTTGCGCACCCCAGGACACACATCTGGAGCTCCGGAAGCCAGGCCCAGAGAAGCAGGTTGGCTTTGCCAAGCACCCGGCCGCGTCTTTAACTATTACATTAAGCATCTGCTTCGCTGTTCACAGATCGGACAGCATTTTACCCCTGAGATATTTGATTTTATTACCTTCCAGGGAGAGGGCCAAGCAAGTGTTCTTATTGATTTGCACATTAAATATATTAGTAATAAAACAACATCTCCGTAAACCAATTGTAAAATCAATATTAATTGGTACCAAAATATCACAAGTAGTTGAATTACAATTAAGGGACGGGGTGAGTCCTGCCTCCGGGCACAGTGTGAGGTCCCAGAAGGGAGAGGAGTTGGGAGGCCAGTTGCCAGGGTTGGGCAGACCTGGTGCCTCTGTCTGAGCCTTGGTTTCCTCATCTGCTAAATGGGGACAATCATTCCAACGGGCAAGGATCAAGCAAGGTGTGTGTATCCAGTGCCTGGCGGTAGCAAGTGCCCAAGAAACGTCTCCTCCTCCCTCTGTCCCCTTCCCAGCTGCCGGCCAAGTGTGAATCATGCCCACCACACTGAGAGGGGCTCTACCAACAATGGGGAGGTGCACAGCTAGGGTTGGGGAGAGAACAGTAAGAAAGACAAGGATCCAAGTGGGGACGGAGCAGTCTGAGGGGGACCTGAGAGGACTCTGGGGCAGGGGAAGTGCCTTAGAGCCAATATCTGAGAGTT
Source organism: Aplodontia rufa (assembly GCA_004027875.1). Lineage (NCBI taxonomy): Eukaryota > Metazoa > Chordata > Mammalia > Rodentia > Aplodontiidae > Aplodontia > Aplodontia rufa. Next base: position 53,830 of record PVKS010004070.1, read on the forward strand.
GGGAAGACAGCCAAAACGGGGGCTTGGAGTGGCCAAAGGCAGGGGGCCACACTGCCCTCCTTAGTCCTCAAATAAGAAAAAGCAAATCAATCATAGAAACATTTGGGGGGCTGCAGAGCTTGAACTGGGGGGCTAGTGCAGAGTCTGGGGTAAACAGGTACTTCGGGTGACTCTGTAGGCCAGGCAGCTAAGGCCACCGTGGTGGCTGCTCCCAGGAGCACAGTGATCAAGGTGCTGGGTGGAGTCACTCTGCCCTACCTGCACAGGCCAAATTCCACAGCTCTGGCCAACTCCCCAGGACCTGGAGGAGACCGTCACCCCAAGTCACGGCAGCCACGGAAGAGCCAGCAGGACCCACGACCCCAGCCCAAGCCCCTCACAGCTCCCAGTTCCCCAAAGCGCCCAGGGAGGCATTTCACATAGCTCCCAGGAGCAGCCCCGTGGCTCCCTGGCGTCCGCAAGCTTGGATGTGTGTGTGTTTGGTGGTTCCCTTGCTGGACCTCCTTAGTTAATGATCACATTCGATCCTGCAACACCTTTGCAAGGCTGCTTTGATCAAATGCATTTTACAGCTGAGAAAACAGGCTCAGAGAAGCAGCACCGGCCCAGGCACGCAGCCAGCGGGCGGCGAGCGGGAACTTGAATTTGAACCAAGATCTGTCTGACGCCAGCCCATGTTTCTCTGCTTCCAGCCCCACAGGGTTACCTAGGGATGGTGCCAGCTCACAGCAGCTCAGTCACCAACAGACAACTGTGACCCTGCTGTCACATCGGGTGGGGCCAAGCCACAGCATCCAGGCAGGAAGTGGCCACCCACGCTGAGGGGACTTCCTCCACTGACCGCCTTTCCAGCACCCCATGGCTTTCTTTTGCTCTTTAGGGATGACAATAATGATGATGCAAAGAAAAATCATAGATACACATCATAGATTGATGAAGGGCCTTTCAGCCTGCTAGAGACCTTGCCCAGATTGTCTAATCTGATAGACCATGTAGCACAGGGTCACGAACATTTGCAGGCCCCAGTGAGGACATTTGAATCCCAGCCCTGCCATTCCTAGTAACGCAAATGTATTTGTCAGCTATGGCCACAGTAATGCTGTGTAACAAAACATCTTGAAACTCAGTAACTTACAACAACAAACACCAACCATCATGCTCCCCGGTCTGCAGGCTGCCTGTGCTTTGGCTGGTCTGGGCCAGGCTGGGGTGAGAGGCTCTGCTTCAGGCTGAGGGTCAGGGTCAATGCTTCTGCTTGGGTTTTTTCTCATTCTAGCTCAGTGACTACCCAGGGTAGATCCTGTGGAAATGACAGGAGGACAATCGCCGAAAGGAGCCACACAGGCACAGGGGGCCCACACCTTAGGTCATGCCCACTAGCATTCTACTGGTCAGAGCAGTTCTGTGGCCAGCTCAGCGTCACGGGATGGGAAGACTCTCTACCTGTGGCTGAAGTAGAAATGAAGATTTGCTGAACAATGATCTCAACGATGAGACCTGGGGCCCGTATTCTCATCTGTAAATGTGGACCCAGAGCTGAGCCAGTAGTGGAGGATTTGGCCTGAGGGCCGCACCTCCAAGGGTCATGCCTCAGCCCCACCCGGGCCTCCTGATTCTATCAAGCTCTGTTCTCTGGGCCCAACACTTTGGCAGCTTTTTGGGATCCGGCCCCCATGACAGATTCACCCCTAGAAGGCTCATGAGAGCCCCTTCCCTGACCAGCTCCACAGACCAGGTCCCCACAATGCACAGCACTCCCCCTACCGCTCTGACCACAACCATGAACCCAGCGCCCTACACAGTGCCCACCACACAGTAGGACCTCAACTAACAGGCTGCCTGGCCACCCTTAGTCGGGCATCCTCTGGTTGCTAGGGACACATCCATGCACACTGAAAGAAGTAAACGGTGGCAGGGGCAGATTTTGGGCAGGGCCCACGCGCTGGTTGAACCTGCTGGAGTCTGGACAAGGGTCACCCAAAGACCTGTGTGTTAGAGGTTTGGTCCCCAGTTGTGGCACTGTTGGGAGGTGGTGGAACGTATGCCTACTGGGAGGATTTTTGTCACTGGGGTGTGCCTTTGAAGGGGACTTGGGGACCTTGGTCTCTTCCCCTCTCTGATTCCTGACTGTCACATGGAGGGCAACTTGCTCCATCAAACACCCCCACCATGATGTGCTGTCTCGCCCAGGCCCAAAAGCAAGGGACCAACAAGCCATGGACTGAAACCCGAAAACCCAGGAGCCTAAACAAACCTTTGCTCTTTTTAAATTGCTTATCTAGGGTGCTTTGATACAGTAATGGAAAGCTGCCTAACACAGGGTGAAGACTGTATCCATGAGGAAGTGGAGAGAGAAGGAATCAGCCCAGACAGCAAGACCTCCCCACGGCCCCCCCAGGCTCAGCTTTAGTCCCCTCTCACCGCTCACAGCCCTGGCCCACGCAACCCCACACCCAACAGACATCAGAGGAGGCTCTGGGCGGCAGAGGCAAATGCAAATTCCCAATCCCCAGAGAAGAGCCTGGAGTTGGCTCTGGCCAAGGGGGAGGGGGACTTAGCAGACACCCAAAAGGTGGAAGCCCCTCCCTGGCTTCAGTCTCCTCCTTTGTGAAGAGGGAATAACAGTGTCACTTCCTGCAGTAGATCTAACCATTAAACGCCCTAGGAGATAACAAGTCTTACTACTGTCACAGAAGTTCCCTGCACTGAGCTTTCTCTGTGCCAGGCCCCTTCCCTCATGACCCCACTGATCCTCAGAACAATCCCTTGGGCATGCCACCTTCACTGCTGCCAATTCACAGAGAAGGAAACTGGAGGACAGAGAGGGCAAGCCACTTGTGGAGGGTCACACAGTGCTGGGACCTGGAAGCAAGTCTGTTTGCCTCCGCAGGTGGTCTTTCCACACATCCCTGGGCTCCCTCTTCTGCTAAGGGTATCCTTGAGCTTGGAGCCGCCCCTGGGGACTGCAGGTGAGAAAGGTCCACAAACCCCACAGGCCTTGCCTGTTGAAGCTTGCCCAGCGCCCTCCTTACACAGCAGAAAATAACTCCTGCGGGGTCCCCCAGGGATGTGGGCACTGTGCTCCCCCTGGTTCCACCCCTGCAGGGTCTGTGGCTCCCCTGCCGGCGCTCTCTCCAGGGGCGAAGTCACCTGCTTCTCTGAGCAACACTACTGCTGCACTTGGACCTGCGGGCAGCCCCTCCTTCCCCAACAACCATCTGGAGGGACCACAGCAGATGTGCCAGCCCTGGGATGGCCTGCACCCCCACGCAAGGCACCACTGAGGAGCTGGGGGAAGGCCTGGCCTTCGTCTTCGCCGTCTGTGGGCAGACTCGGTGTTCTCTGCCGGTAGCCCTGCAAGAGACGGGGTAGGGGCAGAGGGTGGAGGATGGGGAGGGCGCCCCGGGCGCAGAGGGCGCAGAACTGCGCTCAACTCCAGCCCGAGCCCCAGGCCCCACCTGCCCCTCCTGGCTGCAGAGCTGCGCCCCCTCCCAGGGCCCAGGGCGGCCAGGCCCAGCAAGCAGCCTCCCTCCCACCCTGGTGCCCACCGATTGGGAGGTCCCAAGGGCCACCTCAGCCCCAGGGAGCCGGGACTTAATAGAGAACTGAGAAGGGAGTGGGTGGGTCCCAAGGCACCGCCCACCATTTCCGCCTGAGCCTCCCTGCCTGCG